>JAFLJL010016266.1:34051-51551 GCA_018398815.1 Conus ventricosus
ATAGCATGTGCATTTCAAGTACAAAACACTTTCTTAATACATCGGAAATGAAATGAGGTAGGGAACAGTAAACGATAAACAGTAAACAAGTGGGGTTATGTTTTGCTCCCATAAGGAAACCTAACACAGAGTAACTTTTATTCAAGACTGGCACAGCCTTTTGAACTTGAATACAGTCAGACAAATACATCTAGACGAACAATCTAATAGTGGGGTAAAAAAACAAGCGCAGGCCAACAACCGAACTGTCTTCATAGTAATGACTTGGCAAAGATTTGGACTTAAGGAGGGGAGGGGGGGGGGGGGGAGTTGAAGATGGAGAAACTGGGAACATGAAATTCAAAAAAATTGTTCAGATATGACAACTCTTCACTAGCTGCATAAGGGAACCATCGCAATCCCTTTTGAAGCAGAGATTATTTATTTTGCCTTGCCTCGAGGGCCTTTGTCCACGGTCGGACTCATCGGGGACACGGCTGGTAGTGTCTTGCATCCGGTTGTTGTAACGTGGTGAAACCGCCCACCCCCCTTCCCCCCCCCTCCAGTTTTAAAACTCCCTGGAATCAGTATTATGGCACTTGTCTCCTAGGAGTTTAATCTGGGTCTCATCAAAGCAGCCCCACCCCCCCCCCCCCTACAGGTTCAGATGGCCCCCTTTATTTCTCTTCTTTTCTGTTTATTTAGCTGTTTCAATCATAATGACCTACCAGTTCTCAGGAATAATCCGGGAGTTGTTTTTTTTTTTTAAACCTCAAATGTTGGTCTCTAACTAAACTTAACTCCGGGAGTTCATATATGGGTCAAGTCCCAAATCAGCCCCACCCCTTTGTTGGAGGGTTTTAAATGTCGTTGCGTTCCAAACCTAACTCCGGGAGTTCGTTGGGCACCAAACTTTTGACATAATGTGGAATCCTGGGAGTTTAAAAACTACGCAAGTAGAGAGTCATTCAGGCAGGAAGGGCCTTGAAAAAAAGATTGGAAAAAGCCCCCCCCCCCCCCCCCCCCCCCCCCCCCCCCCCCCCCCCCCCCCCCACCCCCCCCCCCCCCCCCCCCCCACCCCCCCCCCCCCCCCCCCGGGGAGTTAGACTAACGAGGCCAGAATAGCACCCCAACCCCTCCCCTCTGCGTCAAAGAGAAAATGGGCCATTTAAGCGTCCAGTGGAGAGTTAATCTAGCAACGGCAAGAACAATCCACCAGGAGAGTTAAATTGGACCTGGCAGAACAGCCCCTTGTGGAGAGACTTTGATTTAAAAACAATATTCAACCAGGAAATTGTGGCAGCGAAATCGAACATGGAGCCACAACAAGCGAAAGTTATATGGGAGGGTTTTAAATTTTCCCCGGGGTGGGGGCCCCCAAAAAAAACACCTGCGAAACTGACCCCCCCCCCCCCCCCACCCGAGAGTTACTAGGAAAAGCCCCAGTTATAAAAGTTTTAAACTGACTGCCAGAACACCCCTCCACCTCTTTCAGGGAGTTAATCTAGCACCGGCCGGAACAGTCCCCTAGAGAGTTAAATGGACTGCCCAAAACAGCCCGAGGAGCCCTAGGAGTTTTAAACTGGACCTGGCCAAAAGCAGCTCTTCTGGGATTAATTTGTGCAGCCAGAAAAGCCCCCCCTCCCCCTCCCCCTCCCCGGGTGAGTTAAATGGACCTGATTCGAAACTGCCCCTCTGGGGAGCTAATTGGCACTGAAAGCTCCCCCCCCCACCCCCCCCCCCCCCCTCGGAAAGTCGGAAAGTTAAACTGACTGTCGAAACAGACCCCTGTAAACCCGCTGTTTTATCTACTGTGTTGTCACACATTGCGTAGTGACTAAACGGCTGGATAGCGACAAATCGCGGCCATGAAGGTCCCCGGTTTGTCTCTGTGCGACAAAACGGCGGGAGTGATGTGCGACAAAACAGCGGTATACGGTAACAACCACCCAAAAGTACTCACAGTCAGGAGTGCTCCCGGGGGGTATATGGGGCCGCGCCTGAATGATCCCAAGAGTACATCTATGTTGGGTAAAAAATGGAACCCTTTTTTCTTAAAGTTCGGGATTTCATTTGGGCCGGTCCAGAAGTACCCCCCCCCCCCCCCCGGCATATCTCGTTGTGTTGAGGTTGTTATTTGTTAGTCATAAAGTCATACAATTCTACTTGAATCAAACATTTAAAAATTATAATTCTGAATCAAATGAGGGGGAGTACTTTGGGCGGTCCAGAAGTACCCTCTTGCATATCTCCTTTCTTATGTTGTTCAGGTTGTTATTTATGGTCATAACCTCACACCATGGACATGCTATCTGAAATAAATTGGGAAATATAGTCTGAAGCAACTTTAGGGGGAGTACTACTGGGCGGTACAGAAGAACCCCATGCATATTTCATTTTCATTGTGCTCATGGTTGTTATTTATGATCATAAGCTCACCATTGACATTCTACCTGAATTCACATGAAAACGAGTCTGAATCAACTTTAGGGGGGAGTAATTCTGGGGCCGGACCGGCCTAGAATACTGCATATCTCCTTTATTAATGTGTTCAGGGTGTTATTTATGGTTATAAACTTCACAATGGACTTTACTGAATCAAGATTGAATATTAGTTTGAATCAACTTTAAGGGGGAGTTGTTCTGGGCCATGTCCAAAAGTACCCTTTGATTCTTTTATCAATGTGTTCAGGGTTGTTATTTTATGGTCATAAGGTCACAATGGACATTTACCTGAATCAACATTTGAAATATAGTCTGATCAACTTTAGGGGGAGTAATTTGGCCGTCCAGAAGTACCCCTTGATCTTTCCTTTATTGTGTTCAGGAATGTTATTACTGGTCATAAGCCAAACATGGACAGTCTAATGAATCAAACATTGAAAACAGTCTGAATTAACTTTAGGGAGGGTACATCTTGCGGGGGGGGGGGGGTTCCCAGAAGTACCTCCTTGACATATCAACCTTTTAATGTTTTTTCTGGGTTGTTCTTTATGGTCATAAACTCTACTTTGAATTCTATCTCAATCATCATGAGAGTATAGTCCTGATTTATTTAGGGGAATACTTCGGGGCAGGTCCAGTAAGTACCCTTGCAGATCTCCTTGGTTGATTGTGTTTCAGGGTTGTTATGTACTGGCCAAAACTTTATACATGAACTTTTATATGATATACATTAATAACGAGTCAGAATCAACTTTTGGGGGGTGTACTTTAGGGCCGAGTCCAGAAGTACCCCTCCACCCACCCCCCTTGCCCAAATTATTTAATTACTGTGTTCAGGGTTGTTTTTTTTACTGGGTATTAAAAGCTTGCTAACACTGGACATTGTTCTAATCAACATTGTATATGACTGATTTCAATCAACTTTAGGGTGAGAACTCTGGGCGGTCACAGAAGTACCCCCCCCCCCCCCCCCCCCCCTCCCCCCCCCCCCCCCCCCCATTGCATATTCATTCTAATGTGTTCAGGTTTGTTATTACTGGTTTGAAACCATACATGGAATACACTCATACATGAGACATTCTATTGAATAACAATGAAATATTTCTCTGAATCCAACTTTAGGGGGAGTACATCTGGAGCGCACCAAAGTTATTCGGGAGTACATTTGTGCCTGGGCATGGATTGTACTCCAGGTGTCATTCTGGTGCAGAGGGAGGGGGGGTGGGGTAGGGGTGGGGTGGTGGGGGGTCGGGGGTGGGGGGTGGGCGTGGGGGGAATCGGGGTGTCAGTTTGGGACTGGTTACCAAAGTATCCCTGTCTAAAGTATCATCGTTATAAGATAGTTAAATAAAAACCAAAATTTATTTGGCAAAGTTGTCAATAGGGGGGAGTATTCGGGACCAAGGGGAGGTACTGTCAGAAGTAGTCCCGGGAATCATTTTGGCGCACGGCCCACAGTACTCCCGGCGAGTATTCCGGGCGGGGGTACTTTTGGGGTGTTACACGAGTCAAGCTAAACTCAGGGAGGCTGTTTGGGTGGTGGGATTAATCCCAGGTGTGGGGCTCTTTTTTGGGGCAGGTCCAGTTTAACTCTCATGGGTCTGTTCTGGGCTAAGTACCTCAGATTAACTCCCAGGTGGGGGGCTTGCTTTTTTTTTTTTGGCCAGGTCAGTTTAACTTCTAAGAGGGCTGTTTTGGGGCAGGTCCAGTTTACTTCGGGGAGGGGGGGGGGGGGGGGTGGGGGGAGCTGTTTGGGCTGGTGCCAAGGTGAGGAGGGGGCTATTCTGAGCAGATCAGTTTAACATTCCAGGGGAAATATTCTAGTGTTGCAATATTAACTCCCAGGAGGAGGTTTTTTGGGCCTGGTCCTGTTTTATATCCAGGAGCTGTTTGGGCTGGAGTAGTAAATTCCAGTAGGGGGGCCTGTTTTGGCTGGTGCCAGATTTACTTCAGGATGTGGGTGGGATGTTCTAGATTAGGTTCAGTTTTAACGCTCCAGTAGGGGGCTGTTTGGTCTAGTGCAGATTAACTCCCAAGGATTGAGGGCTGATATGGGCTTGTTAGTTGAACTCTTCAGGTGAGTTCCTTGACGGTGCCAGATTAATCCCCTGGAGGAGGGGCTGTTTTGGAAGGTGCAGTTTAACTCTCAGAGGGGCTGTTTGGGGCTGGTGCAGATTATCTCCCCAGTAGAGGGGGGGGGGGGGCTGTTTTGTGCCAGGGCCAGTTCTGACTCTCCTGGGAGGACTATACCAGGTGGAGCAAGATTAAACTCCCAGTGCGAGGGTTGGTGGTGGTGGTGTGCTCTAGGCCAGGTCCCAGTTGTAACTCTCCAGGGGAGGGGGGGGGGGCTGTTTTAGTGCCGGTGCCAGATTAACTCCCTAGGAGGGGAGGGGGCTGTTTGGGCCTTGTTCTAGTTTAACTCTCTGGGGATGGGGGGGGGTGGGGGGGGCTGTTCCATGACGGTGTCGATTAATTCCCCTGGATGGGGGCTGTTCTGGGACAGGTGCGTTTAAACTCTCAGACAGAGGGGGCTGTTCTGGGTGGTGCAGATTAGCTCACCAGTTGAGGGCGGGCGGGGGGGGGGGGGAGGGGCGGGGTGTTTTGTGCCAGGGCATTTTTTAATTCTCCAGGGAGGCTGTAAGGTGGAGCCAGATTAACTCCCCAGGAGAGGGGGACGGGGTTGTTTAGGTACGTCCAGTTTAACTTCGGGGGGGGGGGGGGGGGGGTTGGGGATTGTTTCGGGCAGTTAGATTAACTCCCAGGAGGGGAGGGGGCTGTTCTGGGCTTGTATATAGTTTAAACTCTGGGGGGGGGGGGGGGGAGGGTGTTCCATGACGGTGCCAGATTAACTCCCTGGAGGGGATGTTCTGGGACAGGTGAAGTTTAACTCTCAGAGGGTCTGTTTGGGCTGATTCCAGATTAATCCCAGGAGAGGGGGGGGGGATGTTTTGATGCCGTGGCCAGTTAACTCTCAGGGGGCTGTACAGGCTGGAAACAATTTTAATCCAGGAATGGGGGGAATGCTCTAAGGCCAGGTCCAGTTTAACTCCTTGGAGGGCAGATTTGGGCCAGTGTTAGATTTACTCCCCAGGAGGGGAGGGGGCAGTTCTGGGCCTTGTCTAGTTTAACTCTCAGGGGAGCTGTTTCATTACGGTGCCAGTTTAACTTCCCTGGAGGGGGGTGTTTGGGACAGGTGCTAGTTTAACTCTACAGAGGGGCTGTTCTGGGTGGTGCCAGATTAACTCCCCAGTAGAGGGGGGGGGGGGGGGGCAGTCTGTTTTGTACCAGGGCCAGTTTACCCCAGGAGGCCTGTACCAGGCTGGAGCCAGATTAACTCCCAGGAGAGGGGGGGGAGGTGTCTGTTCTAGGCCAAGTCCAATTTAACTCTCCAGGGGGACTGTTTTGGGCTAATGCCAGATTAACTCCCCAGGAGGGGAGGGTGCTGTTCTGGGCCTTGTCTAGTTTAACTCTCGGGGGGGGGGGGGGGAGGGCTGTTCCATGACGGTGCCAGTTTAACCCCCTTGGAGGGGGCTGTTCTAGGACAGGTGCAGTTTAAACTCTCCAGAGGGGCTGTTCTGGGCGGGTGCCAGATTAACCCCCCAGGAGAGGGGGTGGGTGGGGGCTGTTTTGTGCCAGGGCCAGTTTAACTCTCCTGGGGGCCTGTACCAGCTGGAGCTAGATTAACTCCCAGGAGAGGGGGGGGGGGGGGGCTGTTGTAGGCCAGATCCAGTTTAACTCTCTAGGGGGCTGTTTTGGGCCGGTGCCAGATTAACTCCCCAGGAGGTGGACGGGCCTGTTCTGGGACTTGTCTAGTTTAACTCTCCTGGGGGGCTGTTCCATAACGGTGCCAGTTTAACTCCCCTGGAAGGAGGCTGTTCTAGGACAGGTGTAGTTTAACTCCCCAGAGGGGCTGTTCTGGGCTGGTGCCAGATTAACTCCCAGGCAAGGGGAGGGACGGGGGGGGGGGGGGGGGGGCTGTTTTGTGCCAGGGCCAGTTTAACTCTCCAGGAGGGGGAGGGGGCTGTTCTGGGCCAGTTTAGTTCAACTCTCTGGTGGGTGGCTGTTCCAGTCCGGTGCCAGATTAATTCCCAGATGTCTTTGGGGGCTGTTCTGGGCCAGGTCCAGTTTAACTCCTCAAGTGGAGGGGCTGTTTTGGGTCAATGCCAAATTAACTCGCTGGGGGGCTGTTTAATCCCGTTGGGGGGCTGATTTGGCGCAAACCCAGATTAACTCCCGGGAGTTAATCTGGGACAGTGCGAGACTGACTCCGGGAGTTAAAATGGGAAGGGGGGCAGTTTCACCACGTTACACCGGGTCGCAGTGATATACCGCAACTGGTGTCTTGGGATAGGTTAGGGTCCCCCAGGTCGTAGTAGGATGGGTCAGCGTGGAAGTGAGATACAGTGTACGGTTGTGGATGGACGTGAGTGGTGGCGCCATAGTGTGTGTGTGTTGTGTGTGTGTGTGTGTGTGTGTGTGTGTGTGTGTGTGTGTGTGTGTGTGTGTGTGTGTGTGTGTGTGTGTGTGAGTGTGTGAGGTTTTGTGTGTGTGTGTGTGTGTGTGTGTGTGTGTGTGTGTGTGTGTGTGTGTGAGTGTGTGTGTGTGTGTGTGTGTGTGTGTGTGTGTGTGTGTGTGTGTGAGTGTGTGTGTGTGTGTGTGTGTGTGTGTGTGTGTGTGTGTGTGTGTGTGTGTGTGTGTGTGTGTGTGTGTGTGTGTGTGTGTGTGAGTGTGTGAGTGTGTGTGTGTGGAACAGAACAAAAGAACAGAACAGAACAATTCTTTATTGCCGTCACCTTTGAAAGATATTTGGCACAAAACAACAACGACTACAACAAAAAAGACAACAACAAAAAAGTTCTTCGATTATCAATTTCGCTGGCTTTGAATGCCTCAAAACAAAGCTGGCTAATATCTGTTGGTGTTCCCTGGAGTTTAATAGAGTACTTGGTTTGAAGTCACTGGCACAAAATATTCTTCTTCCTGGGTCATCCGTTAGATCTTGCATCTGTTCTACTTGTATCTTTAGTTTTGTTCTTAAGTCATAAAACATTCTACAATTATCTAAAAAATGAAATTCGTCTTCTATTTCATTACATGCTATACAAAATCTTTGATTTCGTGGAATACCTGCATAGCGACCTTTCTCAACATTTAAGTCATGCGAGCTAACACGCAATTTACATAGCGCTTGTTTTTTTGTACTGTCCATATCAGTCAACAAGTAATATTCAATATGATATTCAGATGATTTGATGACATTGTAAAACGCTAAACGGTTGTATTTTGTCTTTTCCTTTGCCCAAAATTGAATATACCTGGCTTTCAATTGTTGTTGTATAGTGAATTTCAGTCTATGCTTACTCAGGTTGACTGGTTCAACCAAACATGGTTTAATCCTAAACTGTAAAGAATGTTTTGATAAACAAGAGCCATGGATATTGCATTCCCTTGTCTTTATTCATCATGTCGTTGTATACCTTTTTAAATGATGTTTCTTCCGACTTATCTAAAATATGCAGCCAAAAGCCAATGGTTCGACAAGCTATGTGAATCCCAATTGGAAACTTCTAGTTCACTTAGAGTCGTTAAATTAATTGCTTTTGAGTGTAAACCAAGAAGACGTTTACAGAATTTCACATTTAAGTTTTCATGTGGGTGTTTGAAGGAAATACTATTTTGAAAAAAATCAGATATGTCAATGAGTCCATGTTAGACATTGTACTTTTCTCAGACCATGGCAACCAAACTTCTGCTCCATATGTTGCTATAGGAGTAACCAAAGTATCGAACAGTTGTATATTGTATCAAAACGAATGTTGGTTCCTCTGATTAATCGATATAATGAATGTGAAGCTTTACTTGCTTGCTTGGCAAGTTGAGTTTTTTGCCATAATAAAAGGAGCCGTCAGAATGCAAAGTTATTCCAGATATTTGTACTGATCAGTTGTCTGAATTATCTCAGTACCAAATTTAAATAAGATGGGAACTTTGGGTTTTTTTATGTGTAAATATCATACCTTTGTCTTTTGTACATTAATTTTCATACCCCAAGTTAAACAATATTTATTCAATCTGTCAAGCTTGTTTTGAAGATCTTTCTTTGTTTTAGATAAAATAACTAGGTCATCTGCATACATTAAACATGATATAGGGGTCTTTTCATCAGTATGCAGACTTCTGTCTCCCAATATTACTTTGGAATATCATTTACGAAGATATTTAAATAAAGTTGGACTAAGAACATTTCCTTGTAATACTCCTTTACGTACGTTTATGTTACGGGATAGACTTCATTCGTTTTTGTGCATATTTTGGAATTTTCATACATGTGCCTAATAACTCTGAAACAGTTTCCTGTATGCCTATTTCATGTATTTTAAGAAAAGTGCCTCATGCCAACGTTATCGAACGCTTTTTCAAAGTCGATAAAGCAACCATAAAGGCGATCTTTTCTGCTTTTCATTTATATCATCAACAATTTTCTTTAACACATATAGATGATCTGATGTTCTGTGTTCTTTGCGAAAGCCTGCTTGTTCTCCTACTAGTAGATGATTTCTTCCAAAAAGTTTGTTATTCGGCGATTTAATATATGGCAGAACAAATTACTGAGAGAGTTATTATTGTTATACCTGATAATTTGAAGGATTGAAGGGATCTCTGATTTATGAATGGGGACATTTATTCCCTCTTCCATGCTTCAGAATGTGCTTGTGACGTTTTTAATAAGACCCCATTCATAAATGATGGTTTAATGCTCAGGCAAGAACGATAGACCGTAGTAGGAAAGTCAAGCTTTCGTCCACACCTTCACTTTCTTTCCACCAGATGGAAACGAGAGGTTGATCTTTGATACAACAACTGAATTTAATAAATTATGAATAAAGATGATGGTGATCTGCAGTGATATGTCGTGTGGTTGCTTTGAATGTTGATGTCCGTTTGTTCCCTATGAAATGTGTTACATATAAAAGAAATAAATCATGCGCATATAATAATAACAAGAAAGTCTCTGTCCTTCTCTCTCGCTTCTTGCAGTAGCACAAATATCAAACTGTCGCTCATGCTACAAAAATATCTTCGGAGGATACACACAGGATTATAGTCATACACAAGATAAAATTAAAAAAATTAAAAAAAAATGTCTGAGTGTGTTGTGGCGTGCTTTGATGTGGAGGGATGTGTTTATGTAATTGCCACTCGCTTCACGGAATCGTTGTAGCGTTCCGGAGTTCCGCTGATGTTCACAGCTTTCTCACATATCCGGCAAGGTCGACAACCAGCACGTTCCTCCCGACGAAGGATGTAGCGGGATAAGATGTGTGCCGAAGAGGGATGAAAAGGAGTAGAGGGAGTGGTAGTAGAAACAGGAACAGGAATACAAAACTGCAAGATAACAATTGTCTTAGATCTTGCACTATGGTGGCACATCACTATTCCACCCATTACACGCTCTAAACACACTTTACAATTGCACTAGCTTGCTCTGTCATTTACAATTGGTTTTCTTCAAAAATTGCATTTACGATGAAATTCATCAACAAAGAAGGAAAAATGTATATGAATATTCCAACCTGCCTCGACTGAGTTATTCGCCAAGGCTTAATGCTTGATGAATTACATTATATTTAATCCTTGAACAGATTGGATCAAATGGCGTCAATCTTTATATCATACAGATCACTTAGATCCGAGAGAATGCTTGTTCGTAACTTGACTCGTTTACGGACTCTTTAAATAATAAACCTGCATTCACACAATATCACATCTTCTAAATATTGGTGCATACAACGGTGAGCTGAAATAGAATTTACATAATATGGGTTAGTACATGGCAACACGATATGATGAGAGCAAACAGATGAAAATGACAGCTCTACGATCAATCATACGTGTTGACTGGTAAACCTGAAATATTTAATTCAGAGCATTTTAAATGATCGCGCGCACAAAACATTATTGAATCGGTAAATGTGCCTTAATTACGATTATGTTGAAATAAATTTTGTTCCGCTATTACGAAAAAATGATTTCGATCTATTTACCTCAACACAGTCTTCTTGGATACGGCTAACAGACTCGCCCACGGAAACGATGAGACTCGTTCAGACTTCCCCGAAAAAGTTGTGGGTATCGTCCTAATCCCCGTAGTGCCCCTTCAGTCCGGCCTCAACTGAAATCTTCCAAAGGTTTCTTGCTCTCGAATAATTTGACCTTTCTCGCGGAGCCAGTTCCACGACGTCCGGGTTGTCCAAGATGGTAGGTGCAACGGTTACTATTTACTGCACATGCGCGGATGGAGAAACCACTGACACTTGGACAGTCGTGATTGGTCAGTACGATGGTTTTCCATACCCTACGATTGTAAATTATTTATTATTAATACAAATGCAAGTCATGCATGACGCTTGAAATTATAAACGTACTGCCGTGAAGCAAAACTAACAATTAGCTTTGTCGTTTGGACATAGAAATATTAATCAAGTGCAGAGCGAATAGACGTCATGTATCGATTGCGTCATTTTCTTAATGAAAAGGAATCGAGCTTATGAATGAATGTCACAATGCTCCTGAGTAAAAAATACTTTGAAATAAAGTTCTAATTATTTCACCTGTATCAGGTAAACTAGTTTTTATTATTTCATTAATAATCCCATCTTCTCCAGCCGCTTTTTTGTTACGCATATTTTTTGAAACATCTAAAATTTCTTTAGATGATATTGGAAAATCAAGATCAGAGTAACTTAATTCTGAAGAGAGTTTTTCCAATTTAGAATTTACTTTTAGTTTTGCCTCTGTCTCAACATTTACCTCTGTACCAATAAGATTTTGTAAATGGTCTAGCCACTTTGTACTACTTATCGCTCCATGGTTATTTCCGTTTTGAGAATCTGCTTCATGTAATTGTTTTAATGTTTTCCACACATTGTTTGGATCTTGTAAATATGCTTCATTCAGACTCTGAACTAATCTGTTCTTATAAATCTTTTTCTTCCTTTTCAACAAACGCTTGTATATTTTCATTTTGTGAAAGTACTTTTCATGTAATGTTTTATTTTGTGGATTTCTGTTCAGTGCATTTCTTAAAGATTTTAGATCTCGTCTTCGAATATAGCAGTCTTGGTCAAACCATTTTTTGGAGCGTTTTCTAGATTTTCTTTTAGTTATAAGCTTATGTCGTAATGCCAATTTTGCAGCATTCTTTAATGTTTTGGTAAGCTTTTCCAAAAACAAGAGTGGCTAAATCAACTGTGATTGGTTCATCAATATGATTTTTAATTTCTTGTAATGATTCACTAATTTGCTTTGTTTTTAAAGCTGTACAGAAAGCATCAGCGGAGTTATCATCCCAGTAAAATTTTACGTATTCTTCCTTTGACCATTAGTTTGCTTGTAAAATGTGCTCTTACTGAAATAACTCCTGTCTTTTGTTACATTTTTCATTATAGGTAAATATAGTGTCATACTGAGTGGACAATGATCTGAAAAATGGTTTAGGTCCATAACTTTCATTTCAACTATATTTTGTGTAAGTTCTTCTGAACATATAAAGTAGTCTACCACACTACTACCTTGGTGTATATGACATGTGTATTTTCCTTCCAAATCACCCAGTGTCCTACCATTTCGAATAAGAAGGCTGTTGTCCGTACAAAATGTTGTTAATCTCTTACCATTTTTGTGAACAAACATGGTCCATAGAGCATCTACTGTATGTTTTTATTAATTCGATTGTAGTGACTGGGATAAAACAATCATGAATTGAGTCTATTTCCGTATAAATCTATCAATGTTCCAGTCCTAGCATTAAAATCGCCACAAATAATAATGTTGCCTTTCAGCGAAAAATGTTCTATATCATTTTGTAATTTATCCCATATCAAATCCGCATTATTTCTACCATATGATGAGTATTGTGGCGGTATATAGCAGCAACATATATAAGTGTCTTCTCCCTGTTGTCTACATTTGGTATAGACATCCAAACTATATCCCATTACTTTGTGGTAAAAAATTTGACTTGTTCTCTTATTTCATGTTTCACAAACACTGAAATCCCTCCTGAAGCCTTACACGCTTTCTTGTGTTGTTCACGACAATAGTGAACTCCAGGTGCAAAGTGTGGAAAAATGTATATATCTTTGTGTCTTCATATGTTAAATGAGTTTCTTCCAGGAACACTATATCATATGATTTTGTTTTTTGAATAAACTGCCAGTCTTTGTATTTGTTTGTCTTAATGCCATGAATGTTTCCTATAAAAACCATTAGTATTCCATGAGAGGATACTTATTTTCTCTTCCCCATACTGTGCTTATATTATGTAACGTAGTTGCTAAGTTACTAGCAGATTTATAAATGGTACTTTTTTTTCATCACGTTTTAATTACATCAAAATTAATACATTATCGGTCATTTAAGTGTCACTGATTACAATCGTGTCTGTTGATATTATTTAGTTACTTATTTTAACTTGTATTTTTCCAAATATATTATTGTCCGTTTCACTTTTGAGCTTTTGGTAACAAACGCTATGTCCTCTTTCTTCTTTAGCGACTGTACCGCTGGTTTGGAAAGTCATTGTTGTTCATAGGCTGGTATTTGAACTTTCGTTGTGGAGTGTAGTCGCCATCATCATACATTTCCCATAATGTGTAATTACGATTTGCATAGTGCTTAGCATCTCGACCCTGTACAGAATTCTGATGATTAGTGTAGCTCGTTTCTTCTTGGTGCTCTCTAGTCAAATGATCATTGTTCCATTGATCCAAGTTGTGTAACTGGGATGTGTTGATTCTCCTTCGTTGCCGTCCATTTCTGTTGTCTTGTTGTTCAGTATATCCCTTGAATAAGATGAATGATCTCCGTACCTTCTTTTATCCGTCCATCTCTGTTGATAGTAGTCTTCACTCTTTGTTTGATATATGTTTCTTCCGTACAGGTCAATTTCTTCACCGTATTGTTGGCTTAGCATCTTCTCATACTGCCAGTCAGTTTCATTAACTCGTCGCCGACGCCAGTCTTCATTACCTCGATATCTGTCTTCGTTATTTTGTCTCCGTTTTTGTTGACGGAAGTTTCTCCCTTGTAGATGTGGGTATTCAAGGTTGCATTCCTGTAGGTACCTATCAACAATGTCTTTCTCCATGAGTCGTTCTTTCTTGCGAACCAACTGGAAGATATCTTCTTTGCTGTTTTCTTTCATTTCTTCCAAAATATCTGACCTCACGATGTTGTTTCCATTGTTGTTCACATCACATCTTGTTCTTTGCCTTGTTGCAGCAGTTTTCCTTTGTATGAGTAATCTTCATTGCTTTGTTCTTGTTTTCTTTCTCTTGAGTGTTCAATCTCATAATTGTTTCGTTGCTGTGGTTTTCTTTCACGTTTGGTCTCTGCTTTATGTCTTTGTTGTTCTGACGTCTTCCTTCCTATGCATTCTAATTCATTGTGATGACTAGAGCTGGGTTTATGGGCGAAGTCTTTATCATTTTGCTGCAGTGTTCTTTCATGCACATGAATGCCTTCTTCGTCTTGAGTTGAGTTATGTTGAGATTGCAATGCATCTCTTCTGCATTGTCGACATGGTCGTTCATGTACATGTTTCCTCTTCTTCATTTCTTTGCAGCTTTCCAAATCTGTATTCAGGTTGTTCAAGTTGATTTTTCATTTGTTCATTCGCCTGTAAAAGGCTTTCTTATTTCTTTGCGAGTCACGCGACTTCTATTCTTCAATTGTTTCTTTCTTGATGGTTTTTCCCACAGAATATTGTCTAAGTGGCGTCCAAGGCCAGCCGCAATGATACTGCTTCTTTTCGGTTTGGGTGGAAGTTGTCTTTGAGATGATATTGCGGATAGATGTGGTCGTGTCCATGAATGTTGTGTTTTCCAAATCATGCAGTTCTGTCACCAGCAGAGCATTGAATAGATCGACCTTTTTTGCATGAATTCGTTCCGATTCTTCAAGGCCTTACTCACTACTATATGGGTAGTAGGTTTTACTTTTGCACGCAATTCCCTCACAGCACTTGCTTGCTTGTTGCTTGCTGTTTGAGGCTCACGATCGTTTAAGTCATTCACTCCGATGTGCACTAATACCACGTCTGGAGGAATGGAAGTTTTGTCGAATGTTATCTTGCAACTTTCTGCTGTTGGTGCTGCTATCATGTCGACGTTAAATCCGTATGAATGACCAAGTCTTTCTGGGTCAACTCCTGAAAGAACAGAGTCATGCAAGATAGTTACTGATGGAAGCAGAGAGTTGCCGATTTTTGTTTTTTTGTTCACTGAAAACATCATCTTCCACCAGTGTGTTTGAGTCACTGCGTTCTCAGTCTCAACATCTGAGCTTTCTGACCCACTACTGTCATCCCCACTGTCCTCAACCACAGGAGTATTTTCTTTTCCTTCTGATTTTTCCATCTGCAAAATTGTTTTTTTTTCCATTATCGGGAGAAAGGAGAGGATTGTTGGATTTTATATTTTCTTTGTCTTGTGGAACAGTATTCAATTCATTTGCAAGTTTTTTCGTTGGATCTGATTGAGCAATTTTGGGAATCCCAGAGCTCTGTGCTATTGTAGATGTCTGTAAGATTTTCTGACCATCAAGTCTTCCGTTTGTGTTTCTGTGTCCCTGCTGTTTGCTGTTAACATCATCATCTTGTTTCGACAAGCCCTCTTTTTGACATGTAGAAGGTATCTCATGGGAATAACTTTCCGCATCAATAGTCTTTGATTTTGACTTTGATTTGGTGTTGGAGCAGAGAATCTGTAGTTTTGAGGAGTTTTCGTTGGTAAGATTTGGCCTTTCAGGTGTTTGTCTACTCTTGACGATCACGTCTTCTGTTTGTGTTTCTGCATCTCTGTTGTTTGCTGGTGATCTTCTTGTTCAGTTGACATTTACGGTTCTTCTCTGTTTGGTAATTTTGTCCAGTTTGTCTATCATCTGCATTAGCTCAGGTTTTTCATGTGACCGAATGTCTCCTATTTGCGAAGCCAAGCTGCATACTGCAGATTCTAATTTTTTTAGGTTTGACGTCATAATGGTGTTTTGACACGTCAGAAGTTGTTCTATGGAGATAACGTCACTAGTTGTTTTCTTCTGGTTCTTTAATCTTTTGTTTTGGTGTCGTTTTTTCGTTTCTTTTGTCTTTGTCGTTTCTCTGTCCTGTGCGACTGTTGTTTCATTGTCACTGTCAAAGCCTATGTCTGTGACTGGCTCACGAATGCCCACTGCTTTCAGAGCCGCCGTGGCCTGCTCACGAGTGTCATAAGCCTTGTGGGCAGCCTGGGCGAAGCCAGTAACTGATTTGCTGGCATCGTTCCACGAACTAAAAATTCCAACTTTACGGCCTTTACTTACTGCGTAAAATTTGTCGCCTTTTTTCTTTGAAGCCTTTGATGCCATCTGATGACCGTAGAACTTATCTAAACCCACTAGAACCTTTGATAATCTAGCACAGTTGAGATCGGCGTCCTCCCATTGCGTTGCTAACCGGAGTGTGTGTGTGTGTGTGTGTGTGTGTGTGTGTGTGTGTGTGTGTGTGTGTGTGTGTGTGTGTGTGTGTGTGTGTGTGTGTGTGTCTGTGTGTGTGTGTGTGTGTGTGTGTGTGTGTGTGTGGTGAGTGTGTGTGTGTGTGTGTGTGTGTGTGTGTGTGTGTGTGTGTGTGTGTGTGTGAGTGTGTGTGTGTGTGTGTGTGTGTGTGTGTGTGTGTGTGTGTGTGTGTGTGTGTGTGTGTGAAATAAAGAAGTGTGCATGATTGTAAAGCTGTGTTATAGTGTGCTGTGTTGTCTGACTAGTGTGTGATAGGCGTGGGTAGGGGTGGTAGGGCCGTTCGGCTTAGCGACCGTGACACTTTGGTGGAGATGCGGGGTATCTAGGGGATTTTGGGCAGGTGATAGGTAGCTAGGAGGAAGGTAAGGGGGGTGTTGTGTCCGGTGTGTACGTTGTGTGAAATGCAAGTGGGTGGTTGGTGGAGCGTACCAGTACCCTGGGAGGTGGTGCGTAGTGTCCCTGTTCACTTCAGGCGGGTTTCCAGTGGCATAGGGCAGGGCACTTGTGTTGGTGTGAATGGGTTGGCGCTACCGAGTGTGTGAAGTATGAACGGTCAATAAACGTTGAGAGGTTGTTGGGAGCGTGATAGATTACGCTGTGTAGTTTAGTTGAGGGTCCGGAGGGTACCGGGTGTCCCTTGTGTCCCCTTGAGTGTAGTATACCCCCTGGTGAGTAGGCGGAATTGGTGCCAAGCCCGTGACTCTGCGCGCTGTGTGTTTAGATACCCGGTGGGGATGAAGGGCAGAGTGAGCCCAGGTGACAGTGTGGGCAGCACGGGGGTGCACGCAGTGTTGCAACACAAGGGTATGTGGTGAGTGCATCTGGACTTGAGGGGGGGGGGGGGGGGGGGGGGGGGGCAAGTGCACTGTGGTTGTGTGGTGTGGCCTACCAGAGACAGCGAGGCCTGTGACTGAGGGTAGTCCATGTGAACTGCTGCGCATGCACAGTGGACAGTGGGCGTACCGAGTCACATGACTGAGTCTGTGTCCAAACTGTGCGTTGTTGGTATTGTGTGGGTTGGAGCCCATGTGGGTACATGTATGTAGTACATGAGTGTGTGTGGAGTGATGCTTTGTTGCTTGACTCGCTGAGAGCATTGTATACTTGTGTTGAGCTGCTTCAGTTCGTTGGTCAAGGGGGCCAGTGCGTAGTCAGGAACATCCATTTGCGCCCACTTTGGATACTGTCCCTTGTTAGTTCTGTGGTGGCGGGGTTATCTTGTGTCTAGACACACCCGAGCCATCCGCTGTACGACCCCGATAGTGTCATGGATCCACAGGCCCCTATGGCGGATACCAAACCTAAGGTGAGTGACCAGGGTGTGGGGGTGGATCAAGAGCAGGGGACGGGGGCTTATGCAATGTTTGCCAAGTTGGGAGCGGCGATGGGTTTAGCTAGGGGGAGTTGGGGGGGGGGGGGGGGGGTCTTGGCAAGTTTGTCACAGACTCGGTACGTAACGAGGATGAGAGGACAGCGAGGGAAGCAGACTTGGAGCTCCTAATGGAGGAGAAAGTGAGGCAGAAGA
>JAFLJL010016266.1:71551-96551 GCA_018398815.1 Conus ventricosus
AGAACGTACATAGAGTTAAGACGACAGAAAAAAAAAGTGGGAAAGGAAAAAAAAGAAAAAAGAGTGACATCATCTTTTGCGAGATTGTACTTTTCCTTCTCCTCTCCTTCCTCACTCTCTCCATTTTCAGAGGGTAGGTTGTGGAAAAAAGGAGACTGGTCATATGAAATGTGTATTAGATTCAAGATCTATAAAGAAGTGTTTTTTCTTAAAGAATCATTGGCCTATCGTTGTTCTCATGCAGCATGAAGATACGATAAGAAAGATAATGTTGCTTATAGCCCAGCAGACCGCAAAAGGCCACATCGGGCTGTCACCACGTTTAAAATCAACTCACCAGTCCCCTTATGGGAAAAAAAAAAATGCAGCATGAAAATGAATTAGATATGTTTGTTGACTTTAAGCATTAAACAATTACGATTTTATATCTATTGCTTAACTGGCGCTGAAAAATGAAGCATTTTGGTCTACGTTTCGATTTTGCACTTATATATATATGAAATTTAGCTAGCAGTAACAAATAAAATCAAAACTGTCTCTGTTTTTCACACGTTTGATCTATTCAAGATAATGATATCTCGTGTGATTTTGATGTTAGTTGTGTTTCGGCATTTTTCATTAAATAACTTTTCAACTTCTTTCCATATAACTTTGAGGCGTGGTTACACATCCATAAAAATGTTGGATCGAAATCTCTCTCTCGTTCAGAAAGTAACAACTTGTCGTGTTTGTTCGGCCCATAGCATTTAAGACAATAATTGTACCAATAATACTGTGTATGATTCGAATTTGTAGCCATTTTAATTATATATCCTTGATTTTGTGGACATGAGTAAATACTTTATTCCAATGGATTCAGAATTCAGATTGTTTTAGCCATTTGGAGCAGCATTTGGCTTCGCTCATCTCGAATGAAAATTTCCATAGAACCGTTTGGCTCCTTATTTTCTTTCATAATAATAATCAAAGCCTTTCGTGTGTTATGATTTAAGTCACGTGTTATCTATTTTGATACCCGTTTTCCTTATGAATTGTTTCAATTGAAGAAATCCATCCATTGTATAGATAAAAAAATCAATGGCTAGTCAAACATTAATGCTAAAATCTCTAAAGCTCATAAATTTTCCAATTTTTTCAGAAGTGGTTTTATGCGAATATTCCTTTCTCAATTAACTAATTTAGCTTGATAACCGCATTCTATACTTTTATCAATCAATTGTAAAATACGGGTTCAACAAGCATTCATTTCATGCCTCAGGTGTACACACACAGACAAATTCCCGATAGGCTGTAAACGTGTCTTTCCAAAAACAAATTAATAACTTTGCGTATCAGAACCGTACCCTGGTCCATAATTTTTATTCTGTCACTAAATGTATATTTTTAAACGATGTCTTCCATTTATGAATTTGTGGTTTTAAGATTTGCGTTGTTATCCACAGAAGTTTCATAGCATTATGTATTTTTTTTTTAATCAGTATGTTTAAACACCTTGTTTCACATCTTAACTGTTGTTTCCTGCTTATTCTATCTGTTTGCCATTCCAACGAAGCTGAAACACATCTTTTGAAGTTTTTGAATTAAAGGTCAGGAGGTTTAGGTAGCAAAATCCAGAGGTGTATAAGTTTTTTGATAGAATAAGGGACTTGAGAACAGCAACCTTCCAACTGGCGTTATACTTCTCTGAGACCAAATTTTGAATAATTTTTTAACTTTCGAAAATTTTATCATTATAATTTAGTTTTCATATACTTTTAGGTCCTTGAAGTGAACCAAACACCTACCCTAGTATTGAATTTAGAAGGATTCCATATCATTTTCAGATGACAGTATCTTTTTTCAAGTTTTATAACACCCTAGCCATATTGATTACGTTTTTATTATTCAAGAGGTAGGCCTGAAATTCGGCAAACGATGGTGAGGACATTTATAATAGTTCAAATGAAGTTTTGTCACCAATGTTTACTACCGAGTGTCATCAGCGAACTGAATTATTTTTGTTCTATATCATTTATTTTTATTACGCTTTTATGTTCTTGTCTTCCTTTATCATTATCGCAAGAATTTCTGCAGATATTATGAATAGGTAAGGAGATATAGGTCCCCTTGTCTACACCCTCTTTCTATTTTAAACCATTGTGAAGTCTGCCATTTACAGTTACTGTAGATTTATATCCTTATAGCAAGTCTCTATCCCAATGATATACTGTTTACCAAAACCAAAAGCCCTTAGCACTTAAAGCATAAAATCAATCCCAGTCCGAGGGAGCCGAAGGCTTTTTCAAAATCATAGATAGCAAACAAGACCAGGGAGATTCTTGCATTTACGAAATTAATCAAATCATAAATCAGTCCTAACATTGTCACCCATATATCAGTTTAGCCATGAAACCTGTTTGTCTTTACTGATATAAAGGTAAAACCTTTTCTATTCTCTTGAAATAACACGATGCAGCTATCTTGTACACTACATTTAGGAGGGAATGGTGACGCCAGTTTTTTACAAATTTCTTGGGTTTAATCACCTTTTGGTAAGAAAAAATCCAGTCCCTCCTTTGTGTTGCCGAAAATTCTCCAACCCTATACGATTCCATTTATAGATCTTACCACCAGTGGGCCAGTATTTTCCAAAAGAACTTAAAAAATTCGGGCACAAACCCACTGTACTGGGCTTTTGCCACGTTTCATATTTTTTAAAAGCTAACTTGCTTCTTCTAAAGGTGATTTCCCCTTCCAGCATTTGTTTAACATCTCAGATAATTTTGGAATTGTTTTGACAAGGTTTTGTTTAGTGTCCATTTTTCCGTTACCTTTTTCTTGTATCAGTTTGTTCGTAAAAGTTTTAACTTCGTTGAAAGATCTTCTGCTCTTTATACGTCATCATCTTTGTCACTTGTCTGTCCATTCGTAGAAAGTTTTAAACTTCGGTTTGAAAGATCTTTCCTGCTCTTTTATTTACTTCATCATCTTGGTCACTATCTGGCATTCGAAGAAAGTTTTAAAAACTCGTTGAAAGACCCTTTCGCTCTTTTATTACTTCATCATCTTTGGTCACTTAGTCTGTCAATTGTTTACTAATATAAATTTCTTTTTCCAGGATACAAAAGTATTTCGAGATTTTTTCACCATCCTGCATCCAACTCGCCTTTGACCGTAATAGTACACCTTCCATTTTCTGTTTTCCCTGATTGCTCTTAATTCTTGATTTTTTCTCAATCATTCTTATTACATCTTCTCCTTTATTTTTCTATCCTCTCACAAGATTCTTTATTTTTGGTGATTTCCGATTTCTTTTCTGATGTTTTTTTCTTTTACATTGCAGCGTAGACTATTGATTTACCTCTTATTTTCATTAATAGGAAATCTAGTAAGACTTGTCTTTTAATTTAAATTTGAGTCCGAATTTTATTAACTCAGACAATACTGATTGAACTTGTATTACGATTGATTCACCTGCATGTGTCTTTATCACATTTAGAATAAATTCATTAATTTCACTACATATTGTTTATCCTTTAGTAAGATACATTAAATTTCCAGAATCATTTGATTTTCACCTTTACCGAATTTCAAAACATAATGCAACCATCGAATGTCAGATCGACAACCTGGTATCAAAATCAGAATTTCATAATAAGAATAAGAACTCAGATTAGTAAAAAGAAGTCTAATCGACTTTTGCATAAGTGGAGTTCGTTTACGGCCATGTAAATCTCCTACATTCCGGATTCTCTTCCCTCCATATGTCTGCCAACCCAATTGCTCTGTCATGTTGTATGATACTTATCTTGCTTTCCGATTATTATCGTGTACATAATTGTGACAGTCAAGATGGGGATCCAGTTGGAAGTTTCCAATCACCCACACAAATAATATAATTGGAATCGTAACTCGTATACTGTTTTCTTAAGTGTGCTGTAAAATAAGATCATCTTTATTAGGCCATACACATTAACCAGGAGAAAGTCTTTTTCAAAAAGCACCTAAATGCTACATTTATGAAATTACCGTCTTTATCTCCGTTGGACATACTGTTATTTTAAATTCAAAATTATTTGAAAACAATACCGCAACACACCTCAGAAATTAGACCGATATGAGGCAAATAAGCATTTAATTAGCCCCATTCTGCAGTTACGTATTTCTCAAGTTTATTGTAAAGTGAGGGGGGCCTGGGGGGGTAGACAGTAAATTGAATAATTTGCTGTTTAAATAGTGAAAGAATCCCCTACGTTTATTATGTCGCCATAGACCCTTGACAATTTAAGGACGCAGATAGTTAGACTATCCATGCGATACAAAAAACAATTCAATTATACGAATCATAGCAACAAAAGAGGTTAACACATGGAAAAACCAGAATAAGCACAGTTCTCCATAAATGACAGCTTATATAACAATAGTCCTCACTGAATACATTGACCGCACTGTTTTTTTTTGTTTATTTTTATTAACCCACAGTCTGTTACAACAGAAACACATATTAAAAAATACAAAACATGAAAAAGTGAACATAAGCTCTGCATGAGAGATCTGAAAAATACGTACAAAAGATGTCATAATCTACTTGACCACCGCAAGCGAACAGACCGAGTGCAAAATGACTTTTTAAAAAAAAAAAAGGGGGGGGGGGGGCGGTGGGGGGGTCGACCGACTTTCAGAAGAAAAGAAGAAGAAAGGGTCGAAAAATAGAATTTATTCTCATTACAGCCCGAAAGCTAGCACACGGAGGGGATAAAAAAAAAGTCCCAAGTAGAATGTTAATAGCAACGCAAAGTAGACATGAAATGGACAAACGATGAATTATGAAAAAGAAAGCAGAGACCCGAGGTCGGTGAGGAACTGGGCAGATAGGCCAGGGGTGGTTGTAACTAACTACGTCCAGGTTGTAAAAATAATAATAGGGGGGAACACACACACACACACACACACACACACCCATCACTTACTCGATCAAAACCAAAAGATCATAGAAGGGTGTGTCGACTCTCCAAAACTTAACCACGAAACGAAAGTGCGAAAAGCGGGAGGGTGTTGGGAGGAGAAGGGACGCGGGAGGTGGAGGGGGAGGGTGTTGGGAGGAGAGAGGGACGCGGGGGTGGAGGGGGGAGGTGTTGAGAGAGAGGGACGCGGGAGGGCGGAGGGGGGAGGGTGTTGGAGAGAGAGGGACGCGGGAGGCAGAGGGTGGAAGGGAGGGCCACCATGAAGAAAGGGGCCAAATGGGGGGGGGGGAAAAAACAAGTGTTTCCATTTTGTGTATAAAAAGAAAAATAATAAAGACAATAATCAGAAAAAAGGAAGAAAAAAAAAAAACGAGTGTCAAAATACCCTGAGATACAAGGCTGTTTTTCTTTGACTAACGTGTGAGAGAGAGAACGGAGAAGATAACAGAGAGAGAGAGAGAGAGGAAGAGAGGAGGAGCAGTTGAAGACGTGTGTTTTCGTTTTAATTGGAAAAAAAAAAAGAAAGAAAAAACGAAGAATCAACCGTACAAGGCCAGCCTGCTCCCTCCCAATTCATGACATGATTATTTCTCACTGCAGGAGAGGCCTCCATAGCAGAGTTGAGTATTCACTCGACGCTGATTGTTTGCCAATCTAATTCCGACCACCTAGCGCGCATCACAACCCAACGCGCACTCACTAATTACGAAAGCGCATGTGGTTAGGGTTGACATAACATCAACAACAAAAAAAATAAAGGAAAAAAATGTCATAAGTCTGCCAAGAAATAAAATCACTCCAAACGACGTAACCAATAACTCGATCAACAAACCCACCAGTCAGTCGGTGCAAAAAAAGAAAAAAAAAAAGAAAAAAACAAAGCAAGCAACTGGCAGACGTCAATATAACTTCACATTGTTACTACAATAGTATACAAATATCACTCCAACAACAATATCCATTAAACGTGTTTTCTAACCGTCGACCATCAGCTCAACTTATTATTATATTCCAGTAAGTACCTGAATTGCCTCCAGCAACTCTGGTGTCATGGC
The DNA here is from genome assembly GCA_018398815.1 of Conus ventricosus. Classification (NCBI taxonomy): domain Eukaryota; kingdom Metazoa; phylum Mollusca; class Gastropoda; order Neogastropoda; family Conidae; genus Conus; species Conus ventricosus. The sequence continues at coordinate 77,550 of JAFLJL010016266.1, forward strand.
CATCTTTCAATTCATTTTCTAGTAATTCTTCCCTCACCATTACTCTGTATTATCATCCATTTTCAATCGTCAATTAGTATTCAGACCACAACATTAGAAAGACAGCGGGGTCCCTGGCCCTGAGATTCAACACAACGAATGACTCACCACACCGGGTCCAACAAAAGGAAGTGCATGACTACTAGAAGAAAAGAAGAGAAAGGAAGCCGGAGTTGGGGTGCGGGAGAACGGGGAGAGAGAAGAGGAATAAAGGTGAGTGCGGGGAATGGACATCAGTTCTCGTTTCCTTGTATGTTTCCTAAATATGCAAAATAACGTGTGCGCGATGCCTGCGTACGTGCGTGTGCCCCGAATGCGTTGTGTCGTGCGAGCAACTAGGTGTCTGCTGTGTGTGTGTGGGTGTGTGTGCCGCACGCAAGCGCGCGCGCACGCAACCACGTTGCGCACGCGCATGCGCCTGCGTGTCCGCATGTGCTCTCGCATGCTCAATGAGTGTGTCCGCATGTGTGTGCAAACATACGTGTGCCCGTGTGCTGCCTGTGTGCGCGCGCCGCGTGTGTGTGGAAAGAGAGGGACAGACAGAGAGAGTAAAAAAGAACTCTGTGTGTGTGCGCCTGTATGCGAGAGGGGCGGGGTGGGGGGGGGGGGGGGAGGGGAGGAAGGGAAGAGAGATTACAATATCTTCTGACCAACTATTGTGTCCTTTCGTGGAAACTGTTCTGTGTACATACCCAACAAATAGAAGCCTCCATATCCATCCCTACCTCAATCATCATCAACATTAAATAACACCTGTTCTTCGCCAGTCAGAAAATTCATACTAATAAATTGATCCACATTATCATCACCAGTCCACTTTACCCCGACCACATTATCAATCATCTGTCCCACATCAACAATCCACATTAGCCAATCATCCTGTCCCACATTACTATGCCCATAGTCAATCATCTGTCCACCTCAAACATCCATCATTAATCAACATCTGCCACATCAACTATCGCACATTTATCCCTCATCTATCCACATCAACTATCCACATTATCAATCATCTTATCCCACATCAACTATCCACAATATCATATATCTATCCACATTATCAATCATCCATCCATCAACGACTTTCCCACATCATCAATGACCTGTCCACTCAACTTTCCACATTATCAATCATCTATCCACAACAACACCCAAATTAAACAACCATCTGTCCACATCACCAACTATCCACATATAACCTCATATATCCCACATCAACTCCACATTGTCAATCCCTCTGCATCCACACAACTGTTCACAATATCAATCATCTGTCAACATCACTCTCCACATTGTCAATCAGCTGTCTACATCCACTATCCACATTATACTCATATCCACATCAGCTATCCCATAATCATCATTTATCCACAACACTAACCACATATATCATCATCTATCCACATCAACTCTCCACATACAATCATCCTGTCCACATCAACTTTCCACATTGTCAATCACTGTCCACATCAAACTATCCACATTATTAACCGTCTGACCCATCAACTATCCCACATTATCAATCATCTACCCACATCAACTTTCCACATTTTTCAATCTTCTGGCCCACATCAACTATCTACATATCAATCATCTCCTACATCAACTATTCAACATTATTGATCACCTGTCCACATCCCATTATCCAAATTATCAATCATCTGACCCACAACAATATCACATTATCAATCATCTACCCACAATCAACCTTGCCCACATTTTCCATCTCTGACCACATCAACTACCCATATAATCAATTATCTGTCCACATCAATATCCATTATCGATCACCTGTCCACATCCACTATCCACATAACAATCAAGGAATTACCTGTCCACATCAACTATCCACATTATCACTCATTTGTCACATCACTCTCCACATTATCAATCATCTAATCCCTCCTCCGTCCCACTACTAACCTTATCTCCCGTCGACTGCTGCTGCTTATACTGCTATCTACCACACGCCCTGGCATATTTGGTCGGCGTCGTATATTCTAAAACACAGCTGAGCGGCAAAACCACTTCAACATTTCATCTGTCAGCATAATCCATTCACAAATATCACCCCACAACGACTGTCCCTAGGTTCATTCATAACAAAAACACAACTAACATCAAACAGCATGTCTCATTGCCCTTTTCATCAATACGTTTCATCCCCTCTCCCATCAGGTTTACCTTTGTCGGCATCCACGAAACAGACACACAATCAAAAGAATGTGTGTGGGGGTGTTGTGTGGGAGGGATCGTTGTTCTCAATCCATTCAACTCAACCCCGTAAATACATAGTTAAAAATGGCCACGGCAGAGGAGCACTATAGAGACCTGCGGACAGGGGAGGGGGGGGGGGGGTGGGGGGGAGAATGGGGATGGGAAAAGGAGGAGCTGGTGGCGGGAGCCTGGGGCTGGGGGCTGGGATAGGAAAAAAATATGCTGAACAGGGGGACCAGAACGGAAATATCCTGTTGGATAAACCATCCTTTAGTTTGAAAGAAATGTTTGTGTGCGCCCGCACGCACTAGCACGCGCATGTGTAATTTTTCATACGTTTTTCTTAAGTATAGATGCTCGCGACAACATAACATCTGTCATCCAACAACCCCTTCGAAGGTCAGTTGAAAGTATATCATACTTACGGGGAAGGGGAAGAGGTTTAACATATTTTTTAAAAAAGGAACACTGAACACGCACGTCACTCATGACCAGTTGTGAGCAAGCACCATCATCACATGAAAAAACCATTAGTCACAACAACAGAACACGATCATATTCAAAAGCACATTATTTGGATATTATTCTACCCACACACACTCACCCACACACACACACACACACACGCACACGCACACACACACACCCACCAGTATGGAACTAAAACTCTAGCTAACGCCTTACCATGGGTGAAGACGAGGGAAGGAAAGGAAAGCGAGGGAGGGAAAAACACCTGTCGTTGCGCCAAAATGAACAGTACAATAATCAGCTTACCTCGTCAAGCCATTTCTCTTCGCTGAGAAGGCAGTCACTGTCCCTTTTGATCTATCTTCAGTGTTTTTTTCAATTTTCAGTTTTGTTAATATTTTACCATACGATGACCAGGCGGCCATCGTTGCAGAATGCGCGCAAGCTTTTTAACAGTTTATAAATAGTTTTGAGTCAAGGCCCTCCCACAGTATTCCGGTCTGTTTATTTTCTGTTTTAGTTCCTCAGGTCCGCACCACCTCTACCTCTTCCTCCGACGAGAAAAACGAAGATGATGGGGAGAGAACGGAGAAATGCAGGTTCTAGTTCACCCGTCTCAACCAGTTTCGACCCGGGCGACTCTAGAACCTGCATTTCTCCGTTCTCTGACAAGAAAACTACAATAACCAAATATAACGACCCTACAAACAACATCGTGTAGGAAGTATCCGATTTTAATACTAATTTACTAAACTTTTCAAGATTTTAGTTTTTGCTTATCCTGCCTTGTTTTATCCTGATCATTTTCATAACATCAATTTCACCAAAACATTCATCAAAATGCATCTCTGTCCATTCATGTGAAATAAAACTACAGTCTTTAAACTGTTCTCTAAATCTTTTAAAACGAGTTATATATCTGGCATAAAAATCCACACACTTATACCCCGCATGTCTTCCACTGAAAGCTAGTTTCCGCAAAGTGTTTCTCTTTAATATGTCTTTTTCTGCAGACAGTCATCTATAATAAATAGCGCTGGTTCCCCTTCCCTCAAAACAATATAAAAAAAGCGTTCTAGACATTCACTCAGTTTATTGCTGGATCAACTAAAAATGTTATCATCGCCCATATAAAACTTTCTATCATGATATGCTGTTGTCCATTAAGTGTTGGACAGAAAATCACAATATGATTAAATTAAAAACGATAAACCTGTTTGTAACAGTTGAGATAAAGATCTGTTTTTTCCAACAACCAGTTTGTACCCACAAATTTAATGAACAATGAGGGTTTTTGTCATAAAGTTAACTGCTCATATTTTATAACAGGATTTAATCTAATCCAGTTATTATTATTTATCATACATTCTGTCACAAACCTGTTTCTTTATAATAAAATCCTATGAGGCCTCAATGTGTAAGATTAATCCAATTCAGTTCTGTAAGATTGTTTCTATTTAAGTCAACATTGATTTTGTTGCTTGTTGTTATAACCTTAATATCCTCACCATTGTGAAGAACGACGATGGTAACGTTAAGACGTTTAACGTCTAAGTTTTGCCAGCTAATATTAATTCCTTTTATAAGGTCGTCACTAACGCCCACAACCCCATCCCTCTCCACATCTTTAAAGACAGAAATTTCAAATATTATTGTGAACGTGTCTCCTAATTTTCTGCTTGGAAAGAACTGTAATTTTGTAGAAGCTTTCTTTAAAACCTTTTTCTTCTGTGGAGGATGTACTGTTTTTTTCCCATACGGCGTTATTTCAATTTCTTTCCGACTATTGTCGTCCGGCATAAGACTTACATGTAAAGGGCCAGAGTTGAATGCTTTTCTGAAACTTTTTTGACGGCTAAAAAATGTAAATGGGCTTATGAATTCAAATTTTATGTCCCATTCTAAATATGGTTCTAAGTGCCATTTGAGGTCAGGTTTTCGAACTATTTTATATTCATACTGGCCAACATTATTTGCCTCTAGATTGCGCAGTTGTTCTAGTTTAGGAAACTTTTTGTTGTCGCCAACCTCTTTGCGTTTATAATCACCATCTTTAGTGTACTCAAAACCATACAAAGCGCCTATCTCACCGTTCTGTTCAAAGTCCGCAACATCTGCAAGGTCTTTTAATTCTAAAGTTATACACCTCACAGGCGCTAATGTAACTCCTGATTCTTCTGGCCCACGCGACATTTTTAGTACAACTTATTATTTTATTTCCAAAACAATGTGCAGGCTATCACATTTCACGACTTTCCCTGTTTTGTCTGCAATTTTTAAATTAAATGATCCGACCCTTCCACAAACTAATCTTTTAAACTGTAAATTAGGGAATTGTATAATTTCATAATCGCAATATGCGCTTTCCCAGATGGAAGAGCTCTTAAAACAGTTGAGGGTCTTCCATCATATAAGTTTTCATCAGTGCTTAGCTCATCCAAATGAACATAGAGTAATGAATGTAATGCAAGATCGAGCGGATTTTCTCCCTCATAAGTAGTTTTGTTTGGTGTAACTCTAAATCTATAATTGTCAGCTGCAAAGCCTAACATTTTAGCTAGCTCTTTATCAAAATAGTAACCTCCTTCTTCTTCAGGCTTGAATGTTAACATTGTTTTTAGATTTGCATTGTTAAGTTTGAGAGTAATGTCGAAGTTACTCATTGCTTCTTTAGTGAGCAAAACCCGTAATAACCATCAGGTATTGTTAACTGGCTAACTTTGGCCCCCGTTTTGTCAACTTTTAGAACCTTATTATTCTCCTTGGCTTTGCTTATATTAAGCCATACGACTTTGTAGAATATTTCCCTGGGGCGCGACCGTTCTGGTTTCCGCATTCGTTATCAATAGCATGTTCTAAAAACGAAGGACGGTCTTGAGTTGTTATTGTTACAAACATTTTTTAAACGAAATAAAAATAGTGCATTTAAATATACTGATGCAAAATATTCTGTTGGGCCGCACTACAATCTTAAAAATATAACAACTGACACCCTTGACATTTCTGTGACCCAGACTAACACTTTTCATAAAAAGGTGAGTACTCCATTAAGCAGAATATCTTAACCCTCCTATTAAAAAAGACTACATCGCAAAAGTGTGGTTCAGTCATCCGATGCAGTTTTATCAGAACCAGTTAAACTTTGCTGTGTTTTTTTGCATCAACTGGGTGTGGAGTGTCGTATGCTGATCATTTAAATCATCCTGATCCTTTGTGAGGTCTGTGTACAATTTCATTTTTATTACACCTTCAGGCGTATTTTGACTGAACTGCGAGCGCCATTACCAAATGACAAACCGTTTAATCCATTCAGCAACAGAATAGACATGAAGGCTTTTGAAAGGATCTGTAACGAATTCAATATTAATGTTAAGACAGACTTTAGACAAAAGTTGGACCGCAATCATGGGTTAGGCACCCCTTATTATTGGGCGTGCACAGAAAGTAATAAGTAGACTGGAATCCTCCTTACACATCTTTCTCTTCAGCACAGCTGTTCACCTCGGGTCCATAGAGCAAGAGCATAAAACAGCATGACAACATTTATCTTAGACACTTCTAAGGGCCTAACTAAAGCAGAATAGAACGAATAAATGACTCATTCGCACTTACGTTTGGTGTTTGCTAGGTTCACAAGCACAGGCAAGATCGAGCATAACTGATCCTTCTACTGGCTTGATGCACAAAAACAATACTTAGCAAATTAGAGGACGCCATTAATTCTACAGTTGATTTACCTTCAAGTATAAAAAGGTACCAAGATGTTTTACAATACGCAAGATACAAAAGTAGACTTTGCTGTTGGCACTGGTTGCAGGAAATGAACAGAAGGTTGGACAAAACGACATAATTCTGAGCCAGTAATATTGCAAGCAGTAAAAAAACAAGATGACCCCCCAAGAATAAGTCATCCAATCCCCGTGGCCCAAAGCCCGAAGACCGTTGAAGACGCGGACTCTGTTCGCGATGACCATGAATATGAAAAGACAGCGCTTGTTCTTGGATTAACTGCCTAGGATTACTTGGTCTTTATTTTACTAAATATAACCCAACTATTAAGAGAACTAATGCCCATAAGTGCTCGCCATAAAGCCAACTACTTGCTTGCAGTAGACAAAAGCCAGCTAACAATACCCCCTAATATACCTGGTAAAGCGCCATGGGCTTTACTGGCTAATTTTTTTAATAAACTCGCAAGATGATCAAGCTGTTTTTTTACCCATGATTTGTCAGGTGGAGGCGATGGCGGTGGAGGCACTAACCCGAACCACCGCCGCCTGTAATAGCCAACACCAGTGTACTTATTGCAAATCCTAAGGCCGTTATAACGCTTGCTAATGTGACTCCTTGCTCTCTAAACAGTGTTCTTATTCTTTCTGCTAGCGTTGTGTCTTCATATAAAATTCTTTGATAGTTTCTCCTTATTCTGCTCACTTGAGTTCGTAATTGTTCTCGGTTAGTAGAACAACGCTTCTAGTCTTGCTGATCTCTCTTGTTCAAGATCTTTAGTCTTTGGGTTATTCTTTCTTTAATATCAGGCCCTAAGTTGGCGTCATCAGCCTCACGAGTTTCTCTCTTTTCTCTTTTATATGCTCATCTATTCACTCAGTTTTGCTAAATTGTTTGTTAATTCGCCTCTAATGGTTCTTAAAGCATGATCAAGGGCCGCTATTTCTCGCATGGGTAGCGGCGAGTCGTGTATAGTCTTTAATGCTGTTTCTTCTGAAAAACTGTTTTCTGCTTCTATTGCATTTATTAATTCGTCTGCCGATTGGATTTAATTTTTTAAGTTCCAATTTTGCATTTGGTTATCTGTTGGAGTTCTTGTATGTTTTTGAAGTTTAGCAACGGCATCCTTATCAATTTTGGTTTAGTAAGCCAAGGCGATTTGATCGCTCACACTGACCTTGTCTAATTGTACTCTTTTTTAAAACTTGATGATCTGGTTTAGATGTAAGCTGAACAAGTTGTCCTTGGTCGCTCCTCACAAACAAATGGTCATCTTTTACTTCAAAATCATTAGGGTCTATAAAATTCGGGAGGTTCTTGGCCTAAACTTGGAAATAATGATCTGACCTTACTTTCTGTTAATTCACGCCGCAAAGAGACCCCGAGCGATGTTGTACCAAAGGAGTCATTTCACTCAGCCCGTCCCAGGATCAAAATCATCATAATCTTCATCTCAATGCCTGCCATGTTTCTTTAATAATTATTTTTTATTTTTTTTTATAAAAAAATGTCACAAGCATATGGCTCGATTCTTGACCCGCATAGAAACTGAAAGAGCCCTTGGCGTGAAGGGAAATAAGCGGAATATTCTGTTCCAAATAATCCATCTACTATTGATGCGGATCAAATTCTTACTGTCAAATTTCCGGACCTAGGAGCAGATGAAGTAAATTGTGCCAGGCTCTGCGCGTCTTACTTTCAAAATAGTACTCGCTTCAACAACAACACAAACGGGACAGTTGTCCAGAATTTGGGGCGGGCAATCGTTAAGAAAATTTCTATAAAACTTGAGGGGGAAGAAATATTTTCTTTACACAATGCAGACATATTTTTAACCTATTCTGATCTATGGCTAACCGGGAATGAAAGGGGGTGATCTTTCGTTTCAAGAATCGAAAAAGAAGAAGCACTAAAACATAGAATAAGCGCCGCAGATATTAAAGACGGCAAAAATAGGGAGCTGTAAATTTTTGCGTATGGGAAAACGCTTTTCCCCTCCCTTAGATTTTGAGTTGTTAAAAGCGCATGCACCGTACTTTCAAGGGGCATTAAAAACAGATTGTCATATGAACTAACTTTTAATGAATACAAACGCGTTATCAAATCATCAACACCGAAGCAAAGACAGCCCTTTCTGACATCTCGTTAGAGTTTGACGTTGTTAGCAAACCCCAATTTAGCAAGGCTGATTGAGCGACAATATCAGTCAAAATTAGCAATATATTACGAAAGAGTGATTCATCATACAACATATCCCCGAAGCAGGGCAGACGCTATATGGAATTTTAGTTTAGTGTCGCACAAGATCGCTAAAGGATTTTATTGCTGTGTGAAGATGAAAACCGTTCAAAAAGGAAGTGAAAAGTTTATTAATCCCAAAATAAAGAAAGTTAAAAATGTTTTGATTGAGGTATCCTAACCAAATCTACGCTACGGGCTTAACCTTATCACATTTTGATGAAATAAGAAAACTGTTTTGGAGGCGGGGGGTGTAAAATCCAACAGTTGACCTTGTTCTAAAGATTTACATCTTTACAAAGTTTAGGCTTGATGATTATTTAACAACGAAATACGGTTTATGGGGGTTGACCTTTAAGTCAACAAAAGGATAATCAGTTTTCATGGAAGCGGGAGAACTGTGGGGAGACGTAATAAACATTTAATTGATTTAAAAAAGAAGAACCGATAAACCTTAATGTACATTTGTTTTTATATGATTCGCAGCTGAATATTGAAGATAACAGATTAAAAGATATACAATACAAATTATTTTTATTTTAAAAAAAGCATGTCTTTTTCAGGTTTATCCAAATGTGCCTACAGCGCCGCCAAGAGAAGAGATAGTAGAAAACCTAGCATAAAAACCTTCAATAACCAATATTACACAAATGCAAAAAAAACTAGAGCAGGCCCTTTCAAAATACAGCAAAAACCAAACGAAGGTATTCTCTGCCTGTAAAGCTGTTACAAAATGTTAATACTGGAGCATCAACTAAAAGTGCTGCATCGGCAGGAACAAGGTAGGCCTCTTAGCAACGGGCATAGGCGCACCCGCAGCTTTACCTCTAGGAGGTTTGTCTTTAGCTCTCGGTCTGTGTTCATTAGCTGTAAGTGCGGCTGGCAAAAATTAAAAACTAAACTCCAAAAACACACAGCTATGGTTCAACAATAACGGCTAAACTTAGTTCGTTTAACGACAATAAATAAAGCGCTTGTTGACTCAAACATCACGGGTGAAGAAATTAATCGTTTACCCGGCCGATTTTGATGACTATAAAAGACAAAAGTTTGATCTTCAAAAAAAGGCGAGGACAAGTTTTTCTCAACAGCCAGACGCCCCAGCAGATAAAAAAGGAATGCTTAAAAAAAGTAAACGAAAAATTAAACTCTGTTCTAAACAGCTCACAGTAACAACATCGAAGGGTGTTTATACTTTAAATTTATGAGTCCAAGCCAAAAAGACCGTTGATATTGATTCTGATTAAGTATTTTTTTTTAATTTAAATAAATATTTTGAGTTAGAAAAAACTCACGGGATAAAATTAAAGGACCGGGACGAAGTTAAAAGAATGCTTGTAAGAGCGTTTAAAAGAGCACTGAATGATAAGTCTAGAAGCCTCATGACCAACAAACGTACAGGCAAGCGTGTTCTTGCTATTTCTAAATTCAAGAAAAACTACAATAGACCGCCAGTTAAAGTAATGTTAGCTTTTAAGACTATTTAACAATAAATAAGAAAACCCTAGAAGTCTGGGTCTCGACTAAACAACAGACTATTCTTTCTCGTAATGACTAACACCGTTGGCAGAGAATGTTTGCAAGTTTGACCTGCCGCGAAGAAGCCAAAATGAGAGCTCTGGTTGTCAGGGCAAGTCTTAGAGATCAGATAAAACACTAAGTATGCGCCATGGTTGGTAAGGCTACTTTCCACTACTCCACTTAGTTGCAAAAAAAGCAGTTTAAACATAAAGAAACAGACAACAAATGTTTTATTGGTGTTTCTGCAAGGCTGCATTATTCCGCAAAAACGCAGAGAGAGTGTCTAACTATGAACCTTACAGCAATGATCTCACTTAGTGAATATCCTTCCGTTAGTGTAGCCCAAATTGATCAGTTTGAAGAAAAAACAAACCAATAACTTGTAATGTCTACACAGGATGAGGAAACAAATCTACAGCTGATTAAAGTGTCCAAGAACATCCAACGATTGGCGAGCCAGAAAAAATCTTTTGAACTTACTGCTGATGCTTTCCCCAGCAGGCACCACATAACATTAATACGCACAATGAGTAGATTATTGCGGCATACTTCAAAGCACGGGCTTAACAAAATCTGCAGAAAATGTTTAAAAAGGGAATGCCATCTGTTCAAGCCGCAAGCGAAAAAAACATTGTTTTCGGCCCAGTTGACGTAAACAGAACTAATTACGCCCCCTCCTGGATTCAAAGTTAGTTTAAGAACTGGAAAACGGATGCAAAAATTCTCCATATGTTGTTACGCAGACTTCAAATCATCATTGTTCCTTAGAAGGGGCCAGCGCCACAAAAACTTTCGAAACAGTCTTAATGAGAATCACAGATTTGCATTTCCTTCATTATTGTTAGTGCGAGGGCGCTCATTTCAACGCCAAAAATATACAGAGGACCAAGCTGCAAAACTTCTTAAAACGTGCAGCAAGTGCGTAATACTGTTCTATTCTGAATTATATCTGAATCATGATGACGCCTGAAGACCAACAACAGTATGACTCAGCCACTCACTGTGGATTGTGGGTTTAGAACTATGTTACAGTGAGGAAACAATCAACAGAAGAGGACCAGTCACATTGGGAAAGTTCAGAGGAGCAGCGCACAGTAAAGCAATCTTCACAAGTTTGATCTAAGACATGGAAGCTGCCCATTCTTTCAAATTTGCGAGGTTCGACTCTCATCTATAAGAAAGCGGGACGATGCTTCAGGGTGTCAGATGCACGTCATCAGAAAAGTACAGTGCTTAATCTGAATAACATGTCTTTTATGACTCTATGCAGCACATGATGGATCATTAAGTCACTGGCTATGTCCTTAAAGTCCGCCCAATAACAGAAGAATATTTTGACTCAACTCTTGTTAGAAAGGGCGTTTACCCTTATAGTACATGAACAGTTGGGAAAGGTTTGATGAAGACACACTTCCTCCTAAAGGCGCGTTTCTTTTCTAGTCTCAGAGGAAAGGACATCAGTGATTTGATTACCAGCATGCTCAAGATGCGTGGCAGAAGTTAGATTGTAAAACGATGGGAGACTATCATGACTCCTACTTGATGGCAGATACATGTTGTTGGGGGGATATTTTTGGAAAATTACAGAAGACCTGCATGAAACATTACAGCCTGGATCCCGCGCATTACATTTCTGCGCCCGGATGGTTGGGATGTTTTCTTAAATTTTACTGGAGTACAGTTTGATTTATTGTCTGACCTACCAATGATCCAGATGTTTGAAAACGGATTGCGCGGAGGAATTAGTATGGCGTCGCATCATTACTGTAAAGCAAACAACAAATACTTAGATGATTATGATCCAAGTAAAAGGTCAACTATCTTATGTATTTAGATGCAAACAATCTGTATGGTTGGGCAATGGCGCAATCATTTCCCACTACGCCACTTTAAAATGCACACAAGCGTCGATCCAAAAAACATTCAAAAGGCATTAAAGTGGTTGAACGTTTAACGCCGGGTCAACAGCGTGGATACATTCTAGAAGTTGATTTAGAATATCCTAAATAAAACTCCAGACCTGCATAATGACTATCCATTAGCGCAGAAAGTCTAAAGATGGCGAAAACAGAACCACCTAAACTTGTCCCTAATCTTCGGGGCAAAAAAAATTATGTCTGTCTTTACAGACTTCTGCAATTTTAATTTAAGACATGGGTTGAAGTTGACAGCAGTTCATCGCATAATTGCTTTTGATCAAAAAACAGTTCATGAAACCATACATCATGAAGAACACTGATCTCAGAACAAAATTCCACAGATGCTTCAAAAAAAGGACTTTTTCAAGCTGATGACAACAGCTGTTTTGGAAAGACTATGGAAAAATCCGCACAAGCGTAAAAATGTCAGATTAGTCCCAAAGAGAACGAAGCAATTAAGCTGACTTCAAAACCTAATTATCAGGACTTAGAAGATTTCATGATCAGCTTTTTGGCATAATGATGAAAAAAAAAAAGTCAAATTGGACAAACCTGTATTTTTTGGGGTTACCGGTTTTAGAATTATCAAGCTTTTAATGTTAGAGTTTCTTTATGACTACTTTAAGCCCTTGTATCCAGAGTCCAGGTACTTTACACAGATACAGATAGTTTTGTTATAGATATCCCTTCTGAAGACATCTATAAAGACAGGAAATGGGAAGTGGCTAAAGGGCATGCGGGATGGTACACACATCTGATTACCCTAAAGATTCGCCTTTACATTATCCGTTAATAAGAAGGTTTTAGGAAAGATGAAGGATGAATTATCTGGGGGGGTGTTTAAGGAGTTTTTTGGGTTTTAAGGTCGAAAATGTACATATTTCGAGCCAGAGAAAATCATTAAGAAAGCAAAGGGAATATCTCGCAGCGTTGTGCAGTCAAACATATCACATGACAACTATAAAGAAGCTTGTTTGGCAATAAGACTTTTCATCATGACAACGTAAAACTGCGATCTAATCTACATGAGATCAACACAACAGTTGTAACAAAGAAGTCATTAGATAGAACAAACACAAACGGGTGTTTGTTAATCCGAGTTTTCCATAGCAATGGGCACTGGAGGACCGCATAAACAGGAGGGTTTATATTTTTCATCAACTTTTGTTATAAAGATCAATCATAGCTTCATCCAATTCATTTAAATCTTTCTCATGTTTGCTTGATGCGTTCGAATTTTTTTATTATTTCAAGATATCTTTTTCCCAATTTGGGGGGTTTGGGGTTGTAGGTGATCTGGATGATTTAGCATGCATTGATTAATCCCCGAAAATTTTTCCCTTAATAGCATTACACCATGAAATGATTCCCGTATCATTTAAAGGTCTCTCTTTACCATTCTTGTTTCTTTCTGCACTTCCTTCTGAGTTTCCATTTTAAACTCAAATATATTTACGTAAATTAATTAAAGCGGAACGGGTCTGGGGTTTACTGCATTCTTCCTTCGCAAAAGATCTTTGGGGAGCTGGTGTTTTGTTGTGTCATTTCTCGTAAATAATACAGGGGTGGATTCATTTTTACAATTCTTTTATTTCATATGGATCAACACCCCAAACTGGATCTGTTTGCCCTGATGCGATGCCCCCTTCTGCTTCCCCCGGTAAATAAAGGTACCTTACTTTTAAACCAAAGGGTAATGTTTGCCGATGAAGACTCTACTTCAACAACATTTATTGTTTTTCTTTTGATTGCTTGTACTGGTTTTAGTCCTTTAAATCTTCATTTTTCATTGCGCGCAAAACTGAGGGCAGTCTTCAACCCCCATTTTTGTGTTGCGAGAATTGTCAAATCAGCTCTCTATGATATTTGGTAGGAGAAAAAGTCTTTCAGCTAACTGTTTTTAAATTTTTCAACTAAAGCCTGTGATCTGGAACCCCCGGGAATGCCTCTTTTAATGGAAAACTCTATGTTTTAACAATAATTTATTCACTTGGCCTTAAATTCTTTTCCATCATCGACTTGAATCATGCGAGGATAAGTTAGCGGGGCCCCGTTGGGAAAATCAGTTGTATAGCAACAGCAACAGCAGAAGCACTCTTTTTGTTAATGGTTCCGCATCTTTGTATCTTTAAGCTAGTCAATGACTGTAAGTGCGTACTTAAATCTTTTTCGCTAATCGATCAGAGGGTAAAAAAAGAAGGTCCATTGATGGGGGTTTTTGTTCGGTATTTTGTTCACAAAGTGTGGTCTCTGTATTCGTCTAGGCGCTGGTAAATAAATTGCCAAATCGCTTTTTTTAGATAACCATTCTTTGCTGTTTTGTTCATGACTCCAGCCCGCTTGGCTTAGCTTTTTAATTGCTGTTATTCCCTTCCAATATCCTTTTGGCGAATAATAATTTTGTTCATTTTTTTCTCAGCCAATAAATTGAGCAACAAAATACACAACGGTCATACCAAAGACAATAAACCCGAATTTCTTGCATCTTTTTTTTTCTGATGGTTGATAAAAGTCACAAATTTTGGTGGGGGCAATGTCTCGATTGGTTTGGGCCCGTTACAAGATAATATTTTTATTGCTTGATCAACATCTTTAAATGTGTAACTGCATGCCCCTGTTTTTTCAGTGTGTTATTAATAAAATCTAACTGTCAATCTCTGCTTTTCATAGCGATCTTGCGCTGCAGCTAGTTGCTCCACAGCTTTGTTATGTCTTTTTTTCTCGCCTTCACTCGCAGTTTACTAAATGCGTAATTACTTCCCCTAAAAGCGAGCGCATTAACCACCCGCGCCGCCTATCATCATTACAGTGAAGCCATTTTTTATAATTGGGATTTTTTATTTACATATTTATACTGTCTGGAAAATTTTTCCTTGCTTGACAGAAAAACTTTCGTGGCAAACGAAGCTGCAATAATAGCAACAGCTTTTCTGAATCCCAAAGTCTAGTTTGCCAAGATCTGCCGGGTTTTATTTTTAACAGGCTTTTACCAAGCATTGGTGTATCCTACACTTAGCCCCCCCCAAAAACGGCAGAATGGTACACAAGTTGGCAATAGTTTTTTCGGTGCTCATTTTAAAAAATAAAATAATTATAATTAATAAAAACATGAACAGCGATGATCTACTACAGCTACAGGGGGGCCTAAACCTTCCTGAACTTATGAATGACCAAGTGATGACCAAGCTATTATGCCCAAAAGGAGAGGCGTATTCTTTGGCAGCATGTGGGAAAACAAAACAGTTCCTCGGAACTGAATTCAGCATAGAACAATTCAACAGATGTCGCCGCAAGACATTATAAAGTAAACATAACAGGGATAAGCGCAGCTGGGGTCTAGAATGGTGAAAAGTGTGGGGGAAACGGTTCTTAGTTTTTTACACTAAACCCAGTCAGTAGATTTTCTCCCATTGATTCTGAACAAGATCTTACGTTTTGATTTAACGCAAGATCCATTTTAACAAAGTCATTAGAGTCTCTAGGATTTTGATCTATACTACAGATTTGGAACATTGTTATCGCCATTAATCATGGGATTAATAACTTTTTAAACATATAGATTTTATTTCCCCTTTAAAATGACCGAGCCAGAAAATCAGCAAAAATCAGGGGAGAAATAACCAAGCCAGAAAATCAGCAGAACCAGAAAACACTGAATCAGGCGGGGGACCAGTGAAAGCATCCTCATCCTGGGCGTGTTTAAAACAGAAAAAAAATTTGCAAGTGGAACAGACAAAAAAATTAATGTTTCAGAATATAACTTATCATAAAACAAACGCCGCCAACGCCAGAACAAGTTGATTCAAAAGCCAGCTATAAAAACTCCCTGTGATTCAAGGCCTACAGCACCAAAGTCTTCATGGTATATGAACTTAAAACTGTTGCCTTTTTGGCGCCCTTGCTGCTGTGGGGGCGGTTATTACGGTTATAAAATATATACACAATGGCAACAGAAACAAAAGCAAAACAAAAAAATCTGAACCGCTAAATACAGAAGACAACAGCACGCCAGAACCCTCAACAACAAAAGATCATTTGACCATTTTAGATGGAATAATATTTTAAGAACTTAATTTTAAATTTTTTTAATAAAAAAGATCATGGCAATTATAAAATATGAAGTCAATAAATAAAGACATGGAGTCTATAAAAAACATTTTCCCTAGACCAAATTGTAATCAATGCGGTTGCTTAGGATTTAAGAACTTCATTAAGATCTATGCTGACCGATCTCGCCAGAGAACGCTGAGCAAGACATCCTCAACGATGACACGTTTTTTGAGGCGTGTGTGTACTATATTAGACATCAAATATTTAAGATAAAAACATAGATTGTATTTTTTTGATAATTATAAGATAACTGAATAAGAACTTGGTTGTACTTAAAGGATGACTAGTTATGATCTTGAGGGGACTTAATCAAGAACTTAGAAGTTACTTGATAAGAACTTATTAAGAACTTGAAGTAACTTAATTAAAAACTTAATTAAGAACTTGGGGTGACTTAATTTTAAAAAATTAATTAAGAACTTGGGGCGACTTGGGGTAGAGTGTGTGTGGTGTACACAGGGGACGTGCGTGCGTGGGTGGGGGTGGGGGTGGGGGACGTGCGTGCGTAGGGTAGGACAAAACACACACACACACACAAACAAACAAAAAAACACAAACAAACAACAAACAAACACACAATAGAAAAGGACAGTGCTTGTGAGAAAAGTGAAGGGGGCTTTTTGTTGTTCACACTTGAACCCATCAGAATCCTGAATCAATAATCACAGGATCTGTTTCAGTTCTATCGGGGGCCCCCCAAAGGCAGCCTGAAAAGGAGGTGTGCAGGACGTTGAAGTAGGTTTTCAGTAGAAATGTTTGCCAGGGGTTTCGCGTAACCGTTACTATTTTTAAGAACCACGTCATACTTCGTCAGTAGTCCAACCACATATGATCACTTGGCCTAGTTTGCTGTCTCCTCTTTCTCAACCAGGCTTGCAACTGGCTTTGGCAGAGTTACAGCAGTAATTGCTGTAGCCAAGCTTTTATGGCGGCTCTAATCGCCAGTAGTATAATCCTCATGTAAATTTGAGCATTTATATGAAATAGTGCTGGCCACACACTACTCCTCTCCATACTGGTAAATGTTT
Source organism: Conus ventricosus (assembly GCA_018398815.1). Taxonomy (NCBI): domain Eukaryota; kingdom Metazoa; phylum Mollusca; class Gastropoda; order Neogastropoda; family Conidae; genus Conus; species Conus ventricosus. Next base: position 94,819 of record JAFLJL010016266.1, read on the forward strand.
CTAAGGTCTGCTAGCCCTATCTAGTTTGTTTGCAGAACATTTGAAAATCGTTATCCAGTTGCATAAGTTTAATAATGGTTTGGCGTTTCTACACAGTTCATTTATACTGATTCCTAGCTTAAAGAAATTTAGGATAGTTATAAAAACACATAGAAATTTGAATAGGCCCGCACGCTGTTAGGTTGTCCCTGTGGGGCCCCAACAGCCTAGCCTTCGCTGCTAGGGCCCGGCGGTTACGCGTAACCGTACTATTTTAGAAGCCCGGTCACAGTAGTTCAGAAAACTTGACAGACAGGTGGTATATAAGCTGTTTCTGTTTTAGAACCGCGTCATTCCAATCGTCAGTAGTTCACAAAACTTGTCAGCATTAACCGTTACTTTATTGGAAGCTTGGACTGATCTGTTTTTGGTAGTGTAAGAGGGCGTGACCAATACTCCTTAAATTCAGGGACTTGCAACATAGAAGTAATCTGTTTTAACTTGCCAAAAATATACCTCATGGGAAGCCCAACAGTGAAAAACTGTGGATATCCATAAAGGATCTTTGCAATAGCACGCAATTTGCGCGCATGATCATCAGAAAAATTTCACATTTCTCTTGAGCCATTGTGCCCAGTTTTGAGCAATCCTACCTCTTTCCTTTCCTCATCAAACCATTTTTGCAAAGATTCAAAAATGTCCAAATTGAACATAGATCATGATTGTTTGAGCATCCTGCTTCTTCACATTCTCACGGCCTTTTGTAGCCTGCCAACAATTTCATTTTCATCTGCTGTTTGTGAAAAAAGGTTATCCGAAAACGCTTCTCTTGAAATCGTTGAGTTAAGATCTGCTTGATTTGATACAAGATAGATATGCAGCTCATGATTGGTCATCTCTTTCCTGCTTTTCTTTTTTCCTTCCTTTTGTTTAAACAATTGTAAAAGAGATTTTTTGGGCTGTTTTGGCAGTTTTTGTGGCCTTCTCTCTCTGCTTTACGAGCCGCTTCAATCATTTTTTTCAAAGTATCTTATATTTTCATGTAAAGCATTCTTTTCTTCCTCTGTCCACAATTCCGTTGGTGTTGGCGGCGGTAATGGGAGATTTGAGCTTGTTGGAAAGTTGTAGCTGATTCCATGTCTTCCACACCCAAATAATTTAATCTATAAAGTTGTTGAAAAGGTATTTGTGATTCAAGAACTTTTTCTAACTTAGAATCCGCACTGTCTTCTGAAACTGCAGCTATATTTTGTGCCATATGCAAACACTTCTCTCGCAGAAAAAAGCACCGTCTTCACACCACCACAGCACTGGGAGAAATGAACAACAAGTGCTGGGCGGAAATGTCGTCACTACTAATCAGCTGATTCTATCTAGTCTTGTGATTGGCCGGCCGTGACATCAGCCCATCGCGTGATCCAAAAATCGTCATGTCCGGCCACGTAGTAAGTAATCGGATAGTGCAAAGTCCTTAGGTAGGCCCGGCAACTAGCAATTAAAGGCTTACCTGCCCCCGGCAGAGCAGGGTCGTTGACAACCGCCCTGACAGAGTTGACAGTACTGAAAAGAGAGCCGACCTCTTCCAAGTTCAGCCGTGGGAACGGACACGTTTGTATATGAGGCGCGTTCAGCCACGGCTGCTTTTCCCCTACGTTACTCTATGGGGCGTGTTCAGACGCGGCTGCTTTCCCCCTACGTTACTACGCTACGTTTTTGGTTATTGAAGTCTTACTTGTCAGAGAACGGAGAAATGC
>JAFLJL010016266.1:104250-151180 GCA_018398815.1 Conus ventricosus
GAGTTTTTCATTTTGGAAAAGCCATGTGTGCTGATTCCACTTTTTACACTAGAATTGTATTGCAAACGAACAGAAGCAGTAAGACCCTCATCTTCCCGGGTTCAGTACAGGCAAGGCAGGCAGGGGCAATTCTCTTCTCCCTTCTGACCCCACGCCTCTATTTTTATGTGAGGTGTGGAGGGTAAGGGTTGCAGGTAAGACAGCAATGGTGAAAGTGCAGGACTGTAGAATGTGTTTGTGGGGACTTGCAGACTGAAGAGTGGAGGCAAAGATTGACAGCTATTGAAGCGTTGCTTGTTTTTCCTCATCTTCGTACTCCTCATCCTAGCGCGCCCTTATATCTATATTTTAGTATCTCCCTTACGTAGTCTGCTACGTAATACCAACTCCCCTTTTTGAGTGGTGACATCTTTCATCTATGGTAATAAATTGTATAATATAACAGTTGTTTTTCTCACATAAATTTGTCAAAAGTTCACATCTTCTGCTCCCCATTTTTAAGTTCACAAAAAAACTAGTCTTTTTATGTGCAACTTAACAAGTTTAAATTTAAATAAAATTCTCCTCATATTAACACATTTGTTTTTAACTAAACATAAAAACAAATCCTTGTTCTATTATTTCTTTCTCCCATGCCCTTCATAAAGACTTAGAAGCATTAAATTCAATGTGCATAGGCAAATAGTAGCATTAGATAATAAAAAAAAACCATTGCATGCAAAACAACTCAAAACAACTCTTTAAAGGCAGCTTCATTCTGATATGTTCTCCAAACAGAAGGTTGATTTCAAAACTGGTGTTCCTTCCACAGAATGAAGGAATTCCACCTAAATTACTAAATGAAACTGGCTCTCAACTACACTGAGCCTTACCTATGTGCAACTGAAACTGAACTAAAGCATAGCTCCAACTACACTGAGCTAAGCATGAAACTTAAAAAGGCATGAATTGCATAAGCTCTCAACTACACTGAGCTTAGCATTGTAGAATAAAGCTCTAGCTACACAGAGCTTGTAAAAAAAAGAAAATTTACATATTATCCTTTTTATGTAAACACAGCTGCTTTTGGTGTTGTAGTTTGTTGACACCGTGAAGGTGAAGATTTGATTGATCCTTCTACAATTCAGTTTTTCTGGCTTTTTTGACAGCCCTGCCACTTTTTGTGTGAAAAGCAACAGGTGATGAGACTGGTGTAGGCTTCTGCTCTTGAGAGGAGATTTCTTTGCTGGAGTGTCCGTCTTCGATGATGTTGGACCGTTCACTATCTGTCGAGGTTTGTGGTGATGGTGGCGGTTCTCGCGTCACTTCTGCTGTTGGTGGAGGTGAAATCACTGGAATCAGGTGACGTTGATTGCGACGTACGTTCCCTTGAGCGGTGTTGATCACATATGATCTGGGGTTATGGTGTGGGGTTGAAACAGTTCCAAATCTGTCCAGATCTCTAATGTACACCTTCTGGGAAGATGCTAGTGGAGTCCGCCTGTTTGGTGTTGTGACGTTTGTCGTAGTTCCGTTTTTGTTTCTCCTTTGCATTGTTTCTCTGGCTTTCACGTTTGGGATGTTTGGTGTTTTGGGGGTGAGGGAGGAAGGGAGTGTGGGAAGGTTTGTCTGCAGTTTTCTTCCCATCAGGAGCTCCAGCAGGTGAATACCCATTTTGGAGCGGAGATGCCCTGTATTGGAGAAGTGCAAGGTAGGGATCTTTGGTTTTCTTCAGCATGTTTTTGATGGTCTGTACAGCTCGTTCTGCTGCACCGTTGCTCTGGCTGTATCTTGGAGAGCTTGTTGCGTGAATGAAACCATACTCTTCTGCAAACTGCTGGAATCTTGCGACGCAAACTGAGGTCCATTGTCAGATACTATGATGTCAGGTATCCCATGAACGGCGAGAATGCTTTTCAGCTTTCTGATGGTGTAGGAGCTGGTAACTTCTCCAGATGTCGGAATTCTGCCCAACGTGAGAAATAGTCCACCACTATCAGGTAGGTTTTTCCTTTCAGTTCGAACAAATCCATTCCCAGTCTGGACCAAGGACGGTCTGGGAAAGATGATGGTAGAAGAGGTTCTTTTCTTTCTGGGCGGTGAATGGCACTTTGTGTTGCATTGTTCACCATCTCTTCTATCTGACTGGAAAGAGAAGGCCACCAAACTGATGAGGTTTAGCAAGTGCTCGTGTCTTGGTGATGCCTAGGTGTCCGCGGTGGAGTTTTTCCAGTGTTTATAGTCTCAGATTTCTGGGCATCACAATGCGAGAGTCGTAGAGAAGCAAATCATCTACAAGTGTGAAGTGTTGCTTATTCTGCCAGTAGGGTTTCAGTAGTTGGTTTTCTGGCATGTAAGCTGGCCATCCACTCTCACAGTAGTTGCGAATTTTGAGACAGTTCTTCATCAGCTTTCTGTGCTGCTGATATTTCTTGCAGTTTTTTGCTAGATACAGGGTGTGATTCTGTACACTGGTCTGTGAAAGTTTGTCACATGAGAAATGAAGCTGATGTCATCTTCATTTGGTTCCCGATACGGGTGCACGGGAAAGTGCATCTGCTGTGATTTGTTGCTTTCCCGACACTGCACGACTTTCACATCGTACCGCATAAGCCTCATGCGGAAACGTAGGATGTGAGGTGGCATTCTTGTGAAGTTCTTTGGAGTTGAGGAGGGGCACTAGAGGTTTGTGATCTGTCTCTAGTGTCACATGAAGACCTAGGATGTAGTCCTGTAGTCTTTCACAGGCCCATGTTGCTGCCAGTGCTTCCTTTTCGATGGTAGCATATCTCTGCTCAGTTTCTGAGAGGGATCTGGAAATGTAGCAAATGGGTCTGCGGGTGCCGTCTTCTTGCTTCTGGAACATGACTGCGCCAAGCCTGAGTTTGATGCGTCAGCTGCGATGATTGTTTCGCGCTGAGTTGAGTAGTGCGCAAGAACTGGCGGAGAGCTGAGGAGTTTTCTTATCTCTTGGAATGCCCATTTCTTGTGTGGGGGCCCCAGGTCCACTGAGTATCTTTTCGTAGCAGCGTACGAAGAGGAGCAGTGATGCTGGCAAGTTCAGGCGTAAATTTGGCAAGTTGATTCAGCATTCCCATCATTTCTCTGAAGTTCAGTGACATTCTTGGGTTTGGGTGGGAACTCGTGTATGGGCCTTCACTTCTCTGGGTCTGCGTGAATGCCATCACCCTCGATGATGTGACCAAGGAAGCGAACTGATGACTTGGAGAATTCACATTTTTCGTTTAATGTCAGGCCGGCTTCTTGCAGTCGTTGAAGCACTGATCTCAATATCTGATCATGTGTTGCCTGGTCAGCAGCATGAACTAACACATCGTCCATGTGACAGATGACTCCTTCCAGGCCTGCGAGAATATCTGACATTGCTCTTTGAAATACCTCACTGGCAGAACTGATGCCCATGGGGAGGCCTGTTGAAGGCAAAGCGTCCTTCATTAGTGACGAACGTAGTGAGTGTTTTGGATTCTTCAGAAAGTTCCATTTGCCAAAACCCGCTGCGGGCATCAAGCTTACTAAACACCTTTGATCCCGCAAGCTTGGCGAGGTTTTCATCTACAGAGGCCATTGGGTGAATTTCTCTTTTCACCCCTTTGTTGAGGTTGGTGTAGTCGATGCAGATGCGGACGGAGCCATTTGGCTTTGGCACGACAACTACCCAGAGCACCAGCTAGTTGGTTCCTTGACAGGAGAAATGACCCCTTCCTGTAGCATGCGGTCAATTTCTTTCTTGACTTTGGCTTCAGGGCATGAGGGACCTTGCGTGGTGCGTAGATGCAGGTAGGTCGAACGTCTGGATCAACTGTGATGGAGTAGGGAGCCATTTTCAAGTGACCTAGGCCCTTGAACAGTGCTGGAAAACTCCTTTTGTGGATCCAAATGGTGGGGTGGTGTGCTGACATGGTATACACGTGTAACTAACCCCAGTTTGTCACATGCTAATCTGCCTAGTAGTGATGTAGTCTGCCCTTTGATGACGTACATCTCTTCTGTAATTTGACTGTCTCTGTATTGAAGACGTGATGTCATGGTACCTAAAACAGTCAATTTCTTTCCCCCTGGGCCACGAAGAACTTTATTTGTCTGTTTGAGCTGTTTTTGAGGTGCCAGTCCTTCAGCTAGTACAGACACTGCTGCACCTGTGTCCAGTTTGATTTTGTGCAAACACCCGTCTACTGCAATGTCTGCTGTCCAGGCTTCATCTTCAACACTGAAAATGTGTTCTAAATAATAGTCTTCAGAGTCTGAGTCTGAATCTGCTGAGACTTCTTGCACTCTAGTATGCTGACCACTTCGGCAAAACTGCTTTGTAGTGTCCTTTCTTCCCACATTTGCCGCATTCAGCATGCCTAGCTGGACAGCTGTTTCTACTATGTGGTTCTTTTCCACAGTAGTGACATTGTTTCTTTGGTGTGTCCCTTTATCGCTCTTCTGGCCTTTTGTTTGTAATCAAATTTCTTTTTTCTTTGATGTCTGACACTGTTTACTGATGCTGAGGTTTCACCACGTAGAATGGGTTGGTTTTCTTTCCTTGCCTCTGCCTGCCTAGCAATCTGCACGGCATCAGTTAATGTTAGTTTGGGTTTTGACTGAAGGTCGTTGGATAAAGAGTCATCTCTAACTCCAACTACTATTCTATCACGAATTAGCTCTTCTTCAGTGTCCAAAAGAACATTCTTCAGGGCCAGTTTATACAGGTCCTGTATAAAACTATCAATTGTTTCCGAGATCCCTGCGTTCTCCTGTTGAATCTAGCTCTTTCTACAATGACGTTTTTTCTTGTTTCAAAGTAGTCATTGAAAGCTTTCAGCATGACGTCGTAAGTGAGATCGTCGTCATTTTCCGAGATTGTTAGAGTTGCTAATATGTCGTCAGCAACTTCCCCCATAGTGTACAGAAAGACACTTACTTGTTCTCTTTGTGTCTTGTGCTTTAAGCCTGATCCCACGTGGAATCGTTCAAACCTCTGTCGCCAAGCCGGCCATGCCGCCGGTGACCCGTTGAAAATCTTGGGTGCAGGCAAGCTGACGGGCCGTGATGATGCCATTTGAACTTGCTGCACGCATGTCGTCTGCGTTCTCCGTCATCTCGAAAATTCGACTCGAAGGCTCAGATGGTCGCTGCCACCATGTAGAATGTGTTTGTGGGTGGGAGACTTGCAGACATGAAGAGTGGAGGCAAAGACTTGACGAGCTGATTGAAGCCGTTGCTTGTTTAGTTCCTCCATCTTTCGTAACCTCCTTCATCCTAGCGCGCCCTCTATTATCTATATCTTTAGTTATCTCCCTTTAACGTAGTCTGCTACGGTAATACCACAGGAACCAAGGGACAGCAGCCAGTCAAGAAGACGCAGTGGACGAAGCAGAGTTTTCTCCTTTTATTTGCCTTCCATGCCAGTCGCTCACATCAGGGAACACTGAGTCCATTCTCACACCACGCCTACTTTTATAACACCATACCGGCCCGCAAAGGCCACCCCACGTCCAAAGACGGAAGGCCTCGGGGCCGAACCAAAACGTTTTGGGGGGTTTTATGAGTTGGGGTTTGTCGGCCGGGGCCGTTAAAAACTTAAACCTATTTATGATGAAACCCAGAACCGGAAATTGCAGAAATTAATTTTTTGAAATTTTGGGCTTACTAATCATTCTGATTTAATGTCCCAGGTGAAGCCACTTTTAACAATTACTATATTTTTTTTTATTTCGATGAAAATACTAAACGCGGAAATAATTTTACAATAAATGAAAAGCCTTTTTGCTCTTTTCTACTTAAATTCTTTTCCGGACAGTTCTAAGGGGAGAATTCTGTTTTTTAAAAATTCTAGAAAACAACTGACTTTCACTTCGGGGGGCCTCGGCACCCATTTTTGACACAATTTTAAAACTGAAAAATCTTTTAAAACGTCTTTTAAATAATAAATTCTACCATTTTCATTGTATTTTTAAACAAAATGAGCCATAAGCAAGATTTCGATCAGAAGCCCCGAAATTTCGAAAAATGAAAATTTTGGATCAAAACCCCGACAGTAAACAAGAAGGCGACCCCAAAAGGGTGGGCGTTTCAGTCTTTCGTTAGTCGCAAGCTTGTACGAAAAGTCATACTGCGATATACGAAATGAAAGCTTAGGGACTTTACTTTTAACAGCTCTTCGATTCTTGGGTTTCCCCTCTCTTTTTGAAAAAACAAGAATTATTAAATTTTTCTTTCGACAGACAATTGAAAATGGCCCCAAAGTTGCTCGGCAAATACCATTTAAGGGGAAAATATGGCTTCTCAACCCGTACGGTTGAAAATGAATAAATTTTAATTTTGTGCTTGAGCCGAAAATACAACTATGTGGGTTCGAGGTATTCATGATTAAAAGAATTTACACAATTAAAAAAAGAGATTCGACCGGGGGAGGTAAGGGGGAAAAAAATCCGAACAAAACTTTTTCACCACGAAAGGTAACCAAAAATAAAAAAAAACACTGTTAGCACCCGGCTACATTAGTAACTTCGGTTTTTCTGGCGTTTGCTTGCCGGGAAAAAAGCAAAAGTAGACTTTTGCGTGTGACACACAATTTTCTGTGCACGGAAAGTTACATCCATGGAAATGTCTTAGAACCAGCTAAAAACTTTTTTTAAAAAAAAAAGGGGGGGTGAGTTACACTTTAATCAAAGCAAAATGGGAAATGAAATGGGTGGGGAACGGTAAACGATAAAAGTAAAAAAGGGGGGATGTTTTGCTCCCATAAAAAAACCCTAAACAGAGTAACTTTATCAAGTGGCACACCCTTTTTAAAACTGAAAAAAGTCGACAAATACATAGACGACAATCAAATATGGTGGGAAAAACAAGCGCAGGCCAAACAACTGAACTTTTGGGCAAAGTTTTTGGACTTGGGGGGGGGGGGAGGGGGGTTTTGAAAGGGAGAAACTGGAAAATAAAATTTTAAAAATTTAAAAAAAAAAGTTACAGATATAAAAACCTTCAAGCTGCATAAGGGAACCACGCAACCCTTTTTAAAGGGGCGATATTTTTGTATTCCTGCTCCGAGGCCTTTCCCCGGGGTGGGGACTCATCAGGGAGACACGCGGGTTGTTCTGCGCCCCCGGGCGCAAAAAAACACCCACGCCCAATACTGTGGTGTAGAGAACATATTTTCCCAAATCCTGACTCACTTGCTAAACCCACCTGTTTTTGGGCGAAATGGCCCTTAAAGCCGCCTTTTCCTGGGCGGAAAGAGAGAGAGAGAATCCCCGGGGCAGACAGAAAGAAGAAAAAAAGAGACAGAGAGAGAGAAGACAGACGACGAGAGGCGGCAACACACACCAGCCTTTTAAAACGGTTTGCGCGACAAGCGCCCCTCGCACACGTGCACGGCCGCCACACCTGCGCCCCCAAAAAATCAATAAAGACACCTGAGGGCCCCCTTGGAACGCTGCAACACGCGACGTCGCACACTCGATGACGGACGGTTTGTCAATTCTATCATGTTTCTTCACATCCCTTACAAATCAGTGCCGACTTAAACCGTGACCTTTGGTTGTGCCACCATCCCAAACCCCCGCCATTTAAAATTCGCCCGGGCGGCTGAAAAGCGTTTCGAGAGAACTTGTGTTGTTAAAAACATGGCGATCGGGAAGTGAATTTCAATGTTTTCTCCGTGCGAAGTGAAAAAAAATTTACTCAAGAAATGGAAAAGGTTGTTATCTTCGAAAGGAAAATTTCCGACAACGACCGATTTTGTGAAAAAATCTTTGTTTATCATAGGCCATGGCAAAGTTTTTTGACAAAGAAATTTAGCGGCGAGCCTTGTTCCCTCCCCCAAAACCAAAAGGGAAACATTTTGTTTTTTTTCCTCAAAAAAAACGGGAACCTCATTGAAGATCTGACAAATTTTTAAAAAAACCCGCTTTTTGAGCTGACTTTGATCCATTTTTATAAAACCAAAAACCCTTTTAAATTGTTCAAGAAAGACCCCCCCTTACACCGGGGGATGAAACACAGATTTTTAACCTGCATGGCACCACGCGGTAGTTTTTCTTGGCCCCCCAAAAACTAGGCCCAAACGGGAGACTCGCCGTTTTACCTACAAAGCCCACCTCTACCCCCCCTACTGGAGCGGCGCCAACACTCCCTTCACCCCTAAAGGCTGCCTTAGACGGGGGGCTGATTGAACTGAAACCAAAATTTTTTGATCATTGATTAGGACTTGAATGTCTTTCGGGGCTGCCCTTTAATTTTCAACGTTCAAATGTAAAAAAAAAAAGCCCCCCTCACTTTTCACGCCTGTCCGTCTATTGTGGTTTATTGTTTGTTTGGTTTTGTTTTTGTGGGTGTGTTTTTTTCCACCCCCCCCGCAGTCCCCCCACCCCCACCCCGCACCACGTCCCCCCCCCCCCCCACCCCCCTCCACCCCCCACACATGCACACACTCAATCATCCCAATCTTAAATCAAGTTTCTCCAAGTTACTCAAATCAAATTGTCCTCAATTTTTCTAAGTTATCTTAATCATCCTTAAGTCTCCCCAAGTTGCCCTAAAGTACCTCAATCATCACAAGTTCTTTAAAAATTCTTATCAAATTTTTACCCAAGTAAAAACCAAGATCATAACTAAGTCCCTCTAAAACAACCAAGTTCTTTATTTTAAAACTTATAATTTTTTTAAAAAAATAAAATCTTTTTTTATCTTAAAAAGTAAAGTCTAAAATAGTACACCACCCTCAAAAAACGCGCATCGGAGGATTCTTTCTCAGCGTTTTCTCATAGATTTTAAGAAGTTTTTACATCCAAGGGAACCGCATTATTACTTTGGTCAGAAATGTTTTTATAGATCCATGTCTTTATTTATTGATTTATCATTTTAATAGCCTATCTATTTTTTAAAAAAAAATTTTAAAAATTATTCCAATTGAAATGGGTCAAAAAGGGGGCTTTTTTTTGGCGGGTTTTTTGTGCAGTTTTTCTTTTTTGCATTTAATGGTTCAGATTTTTTTTTATTGCTTTTTTTTCGGGTTCAATTGTGTATATATTTTAAGGGCCCCAAAAATAAACCCCCAACGCAGCAAAGCGCCAAAAAAGCAACGTTTTAAATTTTATTTTCCCTGAAACTTTGGGGCCCCTTTTATTACATGGATTTTTATAGGGCATTGAATCAACTTGTTTTTGGCGTTGGGGGTGTCTTTTTCATGTTGATATTTGCAAAATTAATTTTTTTGTCGTTCCCCTCTGCTAATTTTTTTCCTGCTTCAACACGCCCAGGGTTTTTAATGGTCCCCCCCTGGGCCGTTTTCTGCTGTTTTCTGGGTTGGGGTTTCTTTCTCCCCCCTGATTCAATTTTCCCGGTTCTGATGATTTTCCAGTCGTTCATTTTTAAGGGGAAATAAAAACTATATATTTAAAATTATTAATCCCATTAAAAAGGGATAAAAATGTTCCAAATCTGTAATATAGATCACAGCCCAGAACCAATGCTTTTTTAAAAAATGGTCTTGCGTTAAAACATATTTAAAATCTTGTTCAGAATCAATGGGAGCAAATCTACTGACTAGTTTAGTGTACAAACTAAGAACCGTTTGCCCCACACTTTTCACCATTCTAGACCCCAGCTGCGCTTCATACCTGTTATGATACTTTATAATGTCTTGTGGCGACATCTGTTGAATCTGTTCAATGCTGAATTCAGTTCCGAGGAACTGTTTTGTTTTTCCACACGCTGCTAAAGAATACGCCTCTCCTTTTTGGGCATAACAGCTTGATCATCAACTTGGTCATTCATAAGTTCGGGAAGGTTTAGGCCGCCTTGTAGCTGTAGTAGATCATCACTGTTCATGTTTTTATTAAATTATAATTATTTTATTTTATAAAAATGAGCACCGAAAAAACTATTGCCAACCTTGTATAACCATTCTGCTGTTATTGGAGGACTAAGTGTAGGATACTCAATGCTTGGTAAAAGCTTGTTAAGAATTAAACCAGCAGATCTTGGCAAACTAGACTTTGAGGATTCAGCAAAGCTAATTGCTATCATTGCAGCTTCGGTTGCCACGAAAGATTTTCTAGTCAAGCAAGGAATAATTCCAGACAATATAAATATGTAAGAAAAAAAATACATTTATAAAAAATGGCTTCACTCGCAATAATGATAGGCGGCGCTGTGGTGAATGCGCTTGCTTTTAGCGGAAGTAATTTCGCATTTAGTAAACTGGGAATGACAGCGAGAGAAAAAGACATAACAAAGCTATGGAGCAACTAGCAGCTGCACAAGACGCCTATGAAAGGCAGAGACTTGAGCAGTTAGATTTTATTAATGACACACTGAAAAGACAGGGGCATGCAGCTTACACATTTAAAAATGTTAATCAAGCAATAAAACAATATTATCTAGTAACAGGCAAACCAGTCCAGACATTGCCCCCACCAAAATTCAGTGACTTATATCAACCATCAGAAAAACAAAAGATGCAAGAAATCGCGTTTATTGTCGTTGGTATGACCGTTGTGTATTTTGTTGCACATAAATATTGGCTGAATAAAAATGAACAAAATTTATTATTCGCCCAAAGGATATTGGAAGGGCATCACAGCAATTAAAAAGCTAAGCCAAGCAGCGGGAGTTAGTGAACAAACAGCAAAGGAATGGTTATCTAAACAAGCGATTTGGCAAATTTATTTACCTGCACCTAGGCGAATACAGAGACCACACTTTGTGAACGCAATACCGAACGACACCATCAAATGGATCTTCTTTTTTTTACCCCTAAGGGTTTAAAACAAAAGATTAAGTACGCACTACAGTTTTTGACATGGCTTAAAGAAAAAAGATGCAAAAACCTTTAACACAAAAGGCTTCTGCTGTTGCTTTTGCATCACTGATTCCAGCGGGCCCTTAACTTTCCCTCGCGATCAAGTCGATGGGGGGAAAAAATTTAAAGGGCCAATAAAATAAATTATTGTTGAAAATAGAGTTAACATTAAAAAGGCTTTCCGGGGATTTCACGTCACGGGCTTTTAGTCGAAAACTTTAACAACAGTTAGCGAAAATTTTTCTCCTACCATATAAAGAGAGCTGTTTGCCAATTCTCGCAAACAGAAGGGTTTAAAGACTGCCCTCAGTTTTGCGCGAAAATGAAAAAATGAAAAATTTTAAAGGGGCAAAAACCATAAAAGCAATTAAAAGAAAAACAATAAAGTTGCTGAAGGAGGCTCATCCGGCAAACTTTTTTACCATTTGATTGAAAGTAAGGTACCTTTTTACCGGGGAAGCAGGGGGGACATCGCACAGGGCAACCGCCCAAATTTTGGGAGTTTTTTGACCTGTACGAAATAAAAAAAAAGTAAAAATAAATCCGCCCGTTATTATTTCGGAACGACAAAACAAAAAAACCAGCCCCCTAAAATCTTTTGTAAAAAGAAGAACCAGATATTCCCCCAGACCATTCCGTTTTAAAATTATTTACGTTCCCCGGGCCCAAAATTGCATATGAAACTGGGGTTTAAAACAAACACCGTTTTTTTTTTTGTTCTATTAATGATTTCTTTGTTTAAAACGTTGTGTTGATCTCATTTAAAATTAATCGCAGTTTACGTTGTCTATGAAAGTCTTATTCCCAAACAAGCTTCTTTTGTATTGTCATGTGATATTTTTACGCACAACGCGGAAATTCCCTTTGCTTTCAATGATTTCTCCGGGCTCAAAATCTGTACTTTTTTTTGACCTTAACCCCCAACTCCGTTTACCTTTCCAGATAATTCCCCATTTTTCCTAAAACCTTCTTGTTATAATTGAAGTAAGGCGATTTTGGGTAATGGGGAGGCATACCATCCCGCTGTCCTTTAGCTCTTCCATTTCCGTCTTTATAGATGTTTTTCAGTGGGAATATCAATAACAAAACTGTCTGATCGTGAAATACTCGGACTCAGGATAGAGGCTTAAAGTGTCATAAAGAAATTTAACTAAAAAGCTTGATAATTCTAAAACAAAACCCAATAAATACAGGTTTTTGTCAAATTTTGACTTTCTTTTTTTTCTCATTATGCCAAAAAGGGATCATGAAATTTCTAATCCTGATAATTGGGTTTGAATCACTTAATTGCTTCATTCCTTTGGTGACCATCAAACATTTTACGCTTGTGGGGATTCTCCTAGTCTTTCCGAAACAGCTGTTGTTCATCATTTGAAAAAGTCTTTTCTAAAGCATCTGCGGATTTAGTTCTGAGTCAGTTTCTTCATGTGAGGGTTTCATGAACGTTCGTTCAAAAGCAATTTAGAGAACAGCTGTTAATTTTTAAAACCAGCTTAAAAAAATTGCAAAAGTCGTAATACAGACTAATTTTTTTTGCCCCAAGATTGCAAAGTTTGGGGGTTCTCTTGGATCCATTTTTCTTTCTGCCAATGGTAGTCATTATCAGGGCATGGAGTTCATGAGGATATTCTAAGTCAACTTTTAGAAGAAACCCGCTGTTGTCGGCGTTAAAATGCCCAACCATTAATGCCTTTTTAATATTTTTCGTACCTGTGTCATTTTAAAGTTGCGTAAAGGGAAATGATTGCGCCATTGCCCAACCTACAGATTTTGGGATTAAATACAGAATATTAAACCCTTTTTCTCGGGTCATAATGACCAAATATTTGTTGTTTGCTTTACATAATGAGCATCATACAATTTCCCCGCAAACCGTTTTCATCATCTGAAACATTGGTAAATCTGCATAAACAATTTTATCCATAAAATTTTAAAAACATCCCCAATCATCCCGGGCGCAGAAAATAATCCAGGATCCAAAATGAATGTTTTATGCAGGTCTTTCTATAATTTTCAAAGACTACCGCCAACAAACATACATCTGCCATTAAATAGGAGCATGATAGATCTCCCATCGATTTAACCAATCTAACTTTTGCCAAGCATCCTAGAGCATGCTGGTAATCCGGAGTCGCTTATGTCCTTTTCCTCTAAGACTAGAAAAGAACGCGCCTTTAGGCGGAAGTGAATCTCTCAAACCTTTTCCCACTGTTCATGTTACGACATAATGTAAAACACCCATTACAAAACAAGCGTTGAGATCAAAATATACTTCGTTTAATTGTGCCAGTACTTTAAGGACATAGCAGTGCCATACTCATGCCCCCATCAAGTAGCCTTCATAGAGTCGAAGAAAGACATGTTATTTAAAGTGAAACCATGTACTTTTCTGATGACTGTGCAATCATGCTATACCTGAAGAGCGCTGTTACTGCTAGCAATATAAGATGAGAGTCGTAACCAACGTTAAGTATATGAAAGAAATATGGGCACTCCATGTCTATATGATCAACTTTAGTTGAAGATTGCATTTACTGTGGCGCTGCTCCTATCTGAACTTTCCGGCTGAATGTGATCATGGTCCTCTTAACAATTGATGTCGCTGCGTCTGAAGAAGAGGCCAAAACCACAAATCCAACAGTGAGTTGGCCGAGTCATACTGCGTTGCACTTCAGGAGTCATTAGATTTCAGATAAATTCATGATTATTATACCTCAATACGCACTTGCTGCATGCGCTGTAAAAATCTCAGCCGCAATCTGGTCCCCAGTAAAATTTCAGGCGATGAATGGACGCCATCCGACCTGACACAATGACTGCAAATGAACCAATCATGATGATACACATGTAAGACGTTTTTCGAAGTTTTTGCGGCGCTGAGCCCTTCATAAGGAAACAATATTTATTCGAAGTCAGCCGTAAACGACGATGATTAATTTTGCATCCGTAACCAGTTCTTAAACCGAACTTTACCTGCCTATCTTGGGTGCGTAAAATAGTTTCTGTATACAGTCAACTGGGCCGATACAATGATTTCTTAAAGTTCGCTCCGTCGGCTTGAACAGATGGCATTCTTGTTAAAACATTTTCGTGGCATAATCTTGTTTGTGCCCATCTTTGAAGTATGCAGCATTAGTTTAACTCATTGTTCGAATCAATGAATAGATTGGTCAGCCCCTGCTTGTGAAACATTAGTAGTAAGTTTCAACATGAATTTTTGTCTGGCTCGCCAATCGTTGGACTAGTCTATGGACACTTTAAATTGGCACTAAATCTTTTTCCTCTCCCATGTGTAACATTAACAGATATTGGTTTGTTTTGTTCTTCAAACTGATCAATTTGATCTACACTAACAGGAAAGGAAATAATCCACTAAGTTAAGATCATTGATGTAAAGGGGCTATAGTTAGACACACACTCAGCGTTATAGCGTCGTAAAGCACTTGCAAGAACACACCACATAAAACATTTTGTTGTCTGTATTCTTTATGTTTAGACTGCTGTTTATGCGACTAAAGCAGGAGTGAAAATGGAATGAGAGACTTGCCTACAATCGTGCAATACATAGACATATTAATCCTGATCCTAAGACTTCCCCCACAGACCAACCAGAGCCTCATCATTTTGGCTTCATCAGGCTGCAGCCGACAAACAGTGTAATCAGTTCGTCTGCCCAACCGGTGTTAAGTCATTAAATGAAAAGAATATCTGTTGGTTTAGTCGAGACCAGTACTTCTAGATTTTCTTCATTTATTGTTACATAGTCGATTAAAACAGCTAACATAACTTTACAACTGTCCGGGTCTATTGTTAGTTAACTCTTATGGGAACTGAGAAAATCGCATGAACAACACTGCACTGTGACGTTTGCAGAACATGACTTCTAAATCACATCCATTCATTGCTCTAGATAAATTTTCAATGCAATGCTTCAAAAAATATCGTCTTGTTCCTTCATAATTCTTACCATGTGAGTCACTTTTCAAACTCAAAATATTAAATAAATATAAAAAAAAAAAACTTAATAGAATCAATATCGACGGTCTTTTTGCGCTGACACATAAACTAAAGTATAAACCACCTTTTGGTGTTGTTAATGTGAGCTGTTTAGAACAGAGGTTTAATTTCGTCTCTTTTACTTTTTTTAATGGCATGTCCTTTTTTATCTGCTCGGGGTCATGTCTGTTGAGAAAAACTTGTCCTCGCCTTTCTTTGAAGATCAAACTTTTTGTCTTGTAGCATCAAAATCGGGCCGTAACCGATTATATATCTTCATCCGAGATGTAATGAGTCACAAGCGCAATAATTTCTTGTCAGTTATACACGAACTAAGTATAGACCGTAATTAGATTGAACCATAGCTTGTGCTTTTGGAGTATTATTTTTTTAATTTTTTGCTGAGCAGCCCTACGCTAATGAAACAGACCGAGAAAGCTAAAAGATAAACCTCCTAGAGGAAAATCTGCGGTGCCCTATGCCCCGTTGCTAAGAGACCCAACACACGATCCTGCTTGAAGAGGGCGCTTATAGTCGATGCTCCAGTATTAAACATAGGTTAACAGCATTAAAGGCTGCAGAATACCTACGTTTTGGGTTATGCTTGTATTTTGAAAGGACCTTGCACTAGTACTAGCTGCATATGTGAAATGTTGTGTTTTAAGCTGAAGGTTTATATTTAGGGGTTTCTAAAACAGCAGATTGCCTGCAACTTACCTTCTTTGGCGGCGCTGTAGGCACATTTGTATAAACCTTAACATACATCATTTATAAAATGAAAAATAATTTAGTTTGTATAACTTTTAATCTGTTTTCTTTAAATAGACAGCTGCGCAATCATATATTAAAAACAATGTACATTAAGCGTTTATCGGCTTCTTCTTCTTTATCCATTTGAAATGTTTATAACGTCACACACAGTTCTCTTCTCCCGGCTTCCATGCAACTGATTTATCCTCTGTTGACCTTAGGTCAATTCCATAAACCGTAATTTCGTATGTTAGAATAATCATCAAAGCCAAACATTGTGAAGTATGTAAATCTTTAGACACAAGGTCAACTGTTGGATTTCTAATCACCTCCCTGCCTCCAACTGTTTTTCTTATTTCACCAAAATGCTGATAAGGATTAAGGCCCGCTAGCGTTAGTTTTTGTAGTTAGGACTACCCTCAATACGTACCAATTGCACTTTCGTTTATTTTGGATTAAAAAACTTTTCACATCCTCCTTTTGAACGGTACCTTCATCTTCACACAGCCATAAAATACCTTAAGCTGCGATCTTGCGCGAGCGCTAACACTAAAAATCCATAAAGTGTCCAGCCCTGCATCTGGGATATGTTGTATGATGAATCACTCTTTCGTAATAAATTGTTAAATTTGACTGATATTGTTGCACAATCAGCCCTGCTAAGTGAGGTTTCTAACAAGAGTCAAAACTCTAAAACGCGAAGTCAGAAAAGCAGTACTTTAGCTACGGTGACTGAAGATTTTGATAACACGTTTGGTATTCGTTAAAAAGTTTATTCATATGACAATTCTTCTATAATGCTCCTTGACGTATGGTGCATGCGCTTTTAACAAACTCAAACTCTAGGGGAAATGGAAATGCGATAACCAAACGCAAAATTTACGGCTAATACTTTATAGACGTCTTTAGTATCTCCAGCTCCTATTCTATTTTTAGTGCTTTCATCAATTTCGGATTCTTGAAACGCAAGATCAATCCCTTTTCATTACCCTGTTAAGCCAAAGATCATAATATGTTATAAAAATATGACTGCATTATGTAAAGTAAACTCCCTTCTTGCCCCTCAAGTTATATACGAATTTTCCTTAACATTGCCCGCGCGCCAGAATTCTGTACAACGTTCCTGTTTGGGTCTGTTTGTATGAAAACGAGTTACTATTATGAAAGTAAGACGCCAGAGCCTGGCAGCAACCAATTCTTCCGCTCCTAAGTCTGGAAATTTGACAGTAATAATTTGATCAGCAACAATAGTAGATGGATTATATGGAAACAGTAATATTCCGATTATTACCCCCTTCACGGACCACGGGCTTTTTCAGGCTTCTATGCGGGTTTCCCAAGGGAATCAGCCATATTCTTGTGACATTTTTTAAAGAAGCAAAATCAAAAGTTAATTATTTAAAAACAATGGCAGGAATTGATGCTGAAGAAAGATTATGATGTTTTGATCGTGGAGACGACAGGAGTGAAATGATCCCTTTTGACACAGCATCGCTCAACGCTCTCAATGCATGCGAGACTTAACAGAAAAACGGGCGGTAGCAATTTAAAACAAAGTTTAAGCCACGAACCACCGAATATTAGAGACCCAAATGATTTTTGAATAAAAAGATGTTCATTTGTCTTTATAAAACGATCCAAGGACAACTTGTTCGTCTTACAACTAAACCCGACCCCTCAAAGTTATATAGCGTGGGTTCAATTAGAAATATACTCAGTGTGAAATAATCAAATCGCCTTGGGCAATTGCTAGACCAAATTAAGGGCGGAGGCAGTTGCAAAACTTCAAAACACACTACAATAACTCCCAACAGATAACCAAATGCAAAACATGGAAACTTAAAGAATTAAATACAAATCAGCAGGCGAATTAATAAATACAATAGAATCAGAAACCATTTTTTCAGAAGAAACAGCGTTTAAAAACAATTAATGTTCCCCCAAGCTATGCGAGAACCTAACGGCCACATGTATCATGCTTTAAGAACTAATAAGGCGATTAACATACATTTAGCAAAACTAGGTGAACTATATTTTGATCATATAAAAATGAGAAAAGAAAAACTCGATGAGGCTTTAAGTACGCCAACTTAGGACATGATATATAAGAAAGAATAGCCCAAATACTAAAAGATTTTGAACAAGAGAGAGCAGTCAAGACTAGAAGTGCTGTCTACTAACCGAAAACAATTACTAAACACCAAGTGGAGCAGAATAAGAGAAACTATCCAAAGAATTTAAATGAAATGACACAACACTAGCAGAACGAATACGAAACACAGTTTAGATAGCAAGGAGACACATTAGTAAAAGCGTTATAACGGCCTTAGGATTTGCAATAAGTACACTAGTGTATGGCTAATACAGGCGGCAGTGGAGGTCAAAGTTTCGTGCCTCCGTCGCCATCACCTCCACCGATAAAATTCAAGGAAAAAAAACCAGCTTGATCATCTTGGCGAATTTATTAAAAAAATTATCCAGTAAAGCTATAGACTCTTTACCACTGTATATTAGGGGGTATTGTAACTGCAAATTGACTACTGCAAGCAAAGTAGTTTGCTTTATGGCCGAGAGCATTTATGGTCATAAGTTCTCGTAAATAGTTTGGGTTAATTATTAGTAAGAAACAGACCAAGTAATCCTAGGCCATTTAATATCCAAGAAACAAGCGCTGTCTTTCATATTCAAGGTCATCGCGAAACAGAGTCTGCGAGCATTGCTGAGTCTTCAATAACTTTGGGGGTTTGGACTTCGGGAAATAGATGACTACAACTTGGTGTTTGTTTACTGCTTGGTAATATTAATGCTTCAGAATTTATGTCGTTTTTCCCAGCTTCTGTTCATTGCCTGCTAATAAGAATACATTTAATATAGATTTTAAATTAATCTACCTGGAGACTGAGGTTTCAGAATGCAGCATGTATAAACCATTGCCAACAGCCAAGTCTAACTATCGATCTTGCGTATTGTAAAACAGTAGGAACCATTGAATACTTGAAGAAAATCACCTGTAGATTATAAAGCGTCCTCTAAAATTTGCTAATAATGTTTTTGCGCGTCAAAGACAGTAGAAGGATCATTATGCTCGATCTTGCCTGTGCTTTATCGCCCCTAGCAACACCAAACGTAAGTACGGAATAGAGTCGTTTAATCGTTCTATTCCCGCTCCTAGTTTATGCCCATAGCAGCGTCTAAGATAAAAGTATTCCATGCAGTTTTAATGCTATTTGCTCTATGGACCAGGGCTGAACAATTTTGCGAAAGGCGAACGCCGTCAAAGTTAAACTATTCTGTGTCGTTCCCAGAAAATAAGCGCCTAAGCCATGATTATGAATCAACTTTGTCTAAAGTCCTTCATAATGTTTTAATATTGAATTCGTTACAGATCCGTTCAAAGCCTTCATGTCTATTCTGTGCAGAGTGGAAATAAAACGTTTGTCATTTGGTAATGGGCGCTCGCATGTCAGTCCAAAATACGTCTGAAGTGTAATAGAAAATGGAAATGCTGTACACTGAACCTCACCAAAGGATCGTGGTTGATTTAAATGATACAGCATACGACACTCCACACCCAGTTGATGCGCAAAACACAGCAAAGATTAACTGGTCTGATATAACTGCATCTGTGGATTACTAAAACCACGCTTTCTTGAATGTTGACGTTTTCAATAGGGGTGTATAGAATAGCTCATCATTGGAGTACTCACCTTTTATGAAAAGAGGCAGTCTGGGTCACAGCAATGACGAGGTGTCATTGCAATATATTTTTAAGATTGTAGTGCTGCCCATCAGAATATTTTTTGCGCTAGTATATTTTGAATGCACTCATTTTATTAATTTAGTATAAAAAAAAATGTTTGTAAACAATAACAACTCAAGACAGTCCTTCGATATTTAGAACTTGCTATTGATAACAATTGCGGGCCAAAACGGTCGCTCTCACATGAAAAATTTTACAAAGTCGAATTGTTTAATGATAAGCGAAACCAAGGGGAATAATAAGATTATAAAAAGTTTCGGGCTCAAAGCTAACAGTTACAAATACCTATGTTATTACGGGTGTTGCTCACTAAAAGAACAGATGATTAAATTCGGCATTACTCAGCAAACTTATACATGCAAATCTAAAAACAATTATTAACATCGAACCTGAAAATGCAGATTACATATTTGATAAAGATCTAGCTAAAATGATTAGGCTTTAAAGTATGACAACCCCGATCACAAATAGATATGTTGTTGCGCCAAACAAAACTACTTTAAAGGGGAAAATCCGATCGATCTTTGCATTACATTCATTACTATATGTTCATTTGGATGAGCCTGATCACGTATATGAAAAACTTATATGATGGAATGGGCGCCACAAATGTTTTAAGAGCATTAACCGAGCGGGGAAAGCTGCAATTGCGATTATGAAATTATACAATTCCCTAATTAACAGTTTAAAAAGATTAGTATGTGGGAGGGTTGGAATCATATAATATAAAAATTGCGACAAAGCAGAGTGAAAATTGTGAAATGCAATTACCTACACATTAGTTTGGAAATAAAATATAAACTGTACTAAAAATGTCGCGGGGGCGGCAGAAGAACCAGTGAGTTACATTAGCGCCTGTTGAGGAGTTAATCATTATATAAAAAGCCTTGCAGATTTGCGGACTTTGAACAGAACGTGAGATAGGCTCTTATGTAATGGATTTGAGTACCACTAAACGAAGTGAATATAAACGCAAAGAGTGCGACAACAAAAAAGTTTTCCCTATAACTATAACAACAGCGCAATCTAGAGGCAAATAAGTTGGCCAGTATGAATAAAAATATTTCGAAAGCCTGCCCTCAAAATGGCACTTAAACCATATATAGAATGGGAAAAAAGTATTTTGAATTCATAAGCCCAATTTACATATTTTGGTCCGTCAAAAAAAGTTCAGAAAAGCATTTAATCTCTGGCCCTTTACATGTAAGTCTTATGCCAAATGGAGGAAGACAATATCGTAAAGAGATTGAAAATAAAGCCGTATGGAAAAAACAGTACATCCTCCACTAGAAGAGAAGCGGTTTTTAAAAGATTCTTCTAAAAAAATTACAGTTCATGCCGCAAATGAAATTAGGGACGACGTTCCCAAAAAAATTTGAAATTTCTGTCTTAAAGAAAAGGAGAAGGGATGGGGTAGTGGCGTTAGTGACAGTCCTTTTTAAAGGCATTCTAATTATGGCAAAACTAAGACGTAGACAGTCTTAAAGTTACTGTTTCATTACTTCACAATGTTAGGAATATTAAGGTCATAACAACAAGCAACAAAAACCATATTAGTCAAATAGAAACTATCAAACAGCACTGAATTGGATTAATCGAACTCATTTAGCCTCAAGGTATTATTACACTGTAGAACCATTATTTAACAAGGGATATGATAAAAACAATAACCGGATTAGATTAAGTTTCTGTAATAAAACTATGAGCAGTTAAACTTTATGACAAAAACTCCTCACATATAGCTCATTAATTAGTTGGGCAACTGGTTGTGGGAAAACAAATATTTGTCCTCAACCCTATTACAAACAGTTTATCGTTATAATTTATGTTTGATTTATATTGTGATTTCTTCCAAGAGGAACACTTAAAAGAACAAAGCATAACATGATAGAAGGTTTATAGTAGTAAGATGATGACATTATATTTAGTTGATCCCCAGCAATAAACTGATTGAGTGTTTAGAACAGTTTTTAAAGACTGTGTTGAAGGGAACGCAGACACATATATTATAAGCTTGACTGTCTCTGCAGAAGAGACATAGTTAAAAATAGAAACACCTTTGTCAAAACTGCTTTCAGCGGAAGACATGCTGAATAAGAGTGTGGATTTTATTTCATAAATATAACTCGTTTAAAAGACTTAGAGAACAGTTAAAGACTGTATTTATATTCACATGAAAACAGAACTCATTTGAAGAAATGTTTGCGCGAAAATGATGTTATTGAAATGATCAGGAAAAACATAGGATATAAACAAAAACTAAATCCTGAAAAGTTTAGTGAAATTAGTATGAAAACGGATAACCTGCACAGTAAAATTTTTAGTTTGTAGATAATCGTTATATTTTGGTTTTGAACGTCTTACTTGTCAGAGAACAGTAATATGCGCTGCGGTGTGTGTGTGTGTGAGTGTGTGTTTCTGCCCGCCTCTCTGTCTGTCTGTCTGTCTCTCTCTCTGTCTCTCTCTTCTCTGTCTGTCTGCCGGTGATTCTCTCTCTCTCTTCCGCCACAGGAAAAGGCGGCTTTAAGGCCACTTTCGCCCAAAAACACGGTGGTTGAGCAGTGAGTCAGGATTGGTAAAATACTGTTCTCTGGTGTTCTCACCACCATGGGTGCAAAAAGAATCCAATAGCACCCCCAGAGCAGCCAGCGAAGAGTAGTAAATGCAACCAAACGAAAGTGTGGGAGGAAAAAAAGTTGCTGTAAAATTAAAGACATTATCCTGCTGGGGGCTGATTTGGCGCAAACCCAGATTAACTCCGGGAGTTAATCTGGGACAGTGCGAGACTGACTCCCAGGAGTTAAACTGGGAAGGGGGGCAGTTTCACCACGTTACACCGGCGTCAAATAGAGACACACCACAGTCCATAATACTGTGGTGTTTCTCACCACCAAGGGTGCAAAAAAGAATCCAATAGCACCCCCAAAGCAGCCAGCGATGAGTAGTAAATGCAACCAAACGATAGTGTGGGCCAGCGATGAGTAGTAAATGCAACCAACGATAGTGTGGGGAGGTAAAAAGTTGCTGTAAAACTAGACATTATGCAAATAATATAAAATGTAGGGGACAGCCTTTGAGCTATGCTTGAGGATCCACCCAAAGATGCAAGGGAGATCAAAAGACAAACACACAGACAGACAGAAACAAATACAAATAACCTCAGTTTAATCAAAGCAAAATCGGAAATGAAATGAGGTAGGGAACAGTAAACAATAAACAGTAAACAAGTGGGGTATGTTTTGCTCCCATAAGGAAACCTAACACAGAGTAACTTTATTCAAGACTGGCACAGCCTTTCAAACTTGAATCAAGTCAGACAAATACATATATATAGACGAACAATCTAATAGTGGGGGAAAAAAAACAAGCGCAGGCCAACAAACCGAACTGTCTTCATAGTAATGACTTGGCAAAGATTTGGACTTAAGGAGGGGAGGGGGGAGGGGAGTTTGAAGATGGAGAAACTGGGAACATGAAATTAAAAAAAATATGTTACAGATATGAAAACTCTTCACTAGCTGCTAAGGGAACCATCGCAATCCCTTTTGAAGGCAGATATATATTTGTATTGCCTGCTCGATGCCTTTTGGCCACTGGGTCGGACTCATCACGGAGACACGGCCGGTTGTGTCTGTGCTCCCGGCGTCAAATAGAGACACACCACAGTCCATAATACTTTGGTGTTCTCACCACCAAGGGTGCAAAAAAGAATCCAATAGCACCCCCAAAGCAGCCAGCGATGAGTAGTAAATGCAACCAAACGAAAGTGTGGGGAGGAAAAAAGTTTAATCAAAGCAAAATCGGAAATGAAATGAGGTAGGGAACAGTAAACGATAAACAGTAAACAAGTGGGGTATGTTTTGCTCCCATAACGAAACCTAACACAGAGTAACTTTCAAAACGAAACAAGTAACTGTCTATATCATCAGGTCTTTCTTTAAAAGGGGGCAACTTAGGAAAGGTTGGGCGAGGGGCATTAAACCTGGGAAAACCGGAACCCTGACTCTCACTGTCCTGTCCTGAGACCGCACTCTGCTGGGAAGTTATTTGTAACTGTATTCTTTTAAACAGTAAACAAGTGGGGTATGTTTTGCTCCCATAACGAAACCTAACACAGAGTAACTTTTATTCAAGACTGGCACAGCCTTTTAAACTTGAATAAAGTCAGACAAATACATAGACGAACAATCTAATAGTGGGGGGAAAAAAACAAGCGCAGGCCAACAACCGAACTGTCTTCATAGTAATGACTTGGCAAAGATTTGGATTTAAGGAGGGGGGGGGGGGGGGGGGGGGGGGGGGGAGTTTGAAGATGGAGAAACTGGGAACATGAAATTTTAAAAAAAATATGTTACAGATATGAAAACTCTTCACTAGCTGCATAAGGGAACCATCGCAATCCTTTTGAAGGCAGATATATTTGTATTGCCTGCTTCTGTGCATTATCATTCCTTTGTTGTATTCTAGTCTCAGACTTAAGGGGAGAACTTGAACCTTTTTATAGTCTGAGTCTAGGAGATTACTGCTTTTTAGGAGGACTAATTTGAGTGCTCGCTTGTATAGGCTTAGCAATGGGTTGAGGGTATAAGCGCTAGCAGAGTGCCATAGAGTAGACCCATAGTCTATACTATGATTGAATATGAGACTGAAAAAAGAGCTTGTGTGAATGCAGGTCGAGGAAGCGTTTGATTTTGGAGAGTTGATAGACTTTCTGTGAGACTTTTTGCACAGTGAGGTTATGTGAGCTTGCCAACTAATATCGTTATCAATTGTTATTCCTAGCACTTTGAGGTATGTAACTTGTTCAACGGATTCATCTTTAAGATGCACGGGAGAAAACCTAACAGTGCGATTTTGTCTTTTTTGTCTGGTTGTGATAAGCATGGATTTAGTTTTTTGAGGGTGAAGCGACATGTGGTTTAGTTCAGTCCATTTCACGAGATCATTCGCACTTTCTTATAAAGTTTGTGCAGGAACAGTAACATCGGAATGATTTGTGTGAATTGTTGTATGATCAGCAAAGAGTTCACAGGTGGATCTGATATGGAGAGGTAATTGATTTCGTTGATCCATACTCTAAGGGGAACAAATCTTGATTGTAACATTGAGAGTAACGAAGTGACTTCCCTTTACATGCCTAATTCTAGAGACTAAGAGAGAGAGAGAGAGGGCGGTGGCACGTTACGACAGCCGAATGCCAAATGATGAAGACCAAGAACTCCTCCTGCCTATCACAATCTAGCTCCAAGGATTCAGCGAGCCACAGACCTCAATACATCGATTAATGTTTATAAGACAGAGATGAACAACAAAGTTCAATGTGTGTGTAATATCACCCCAGCTCCTTTCCAATTCAAACCCGCTTCATCTTGCATACAAACAGGAGAAACGCTGTCTTCGGGGGATAGGGGTCAAAATAGACACCTTTTCTTATCGTGTTCAGTCCTTCTTTTTTTTAACTCCATACACCAAGAAATAGTAACGTGAATGGACGGGCAGAAAACCGTTGAAAAAAAGTTTCACTCTCGCAAGCATTGAGATTGAGAAGATACACACACATACACACTCACACACATCCACCATGAACGCTGAAACTTGGGTTTCAATCAGAGCCTGGCCATTTGAATGATGTAAACATACACGATCTTACTCAGTCCACGTGATATGAACACCATCGTGTTCAGTTTAGAAGATGTGAACGTCACTCTTGTCAAGTCAAAGATGTGTGTGTGTGCGCTCGCGTGCGCGCGTGTGCGTGTGTGCGCGCGCTCGCGTGCGTGTGTGCATATGTGTGCGTGTGTGTGTGTGTGTGTGTGTGTGTGTGTGTGTGTGTTCTAAAGCAGGATCAAATTTAGTGTGAATAAAAGACGACATGAGTTTGATCACCGATTTATAGAATGTAAGAGAGGCAGATGATTTGCTCATTCAATTTTTGTAAAGATAAATTTTCTCTAAAGTCGCGCCGATCTTCCGATTGTAAAGTTCCATTTTGTAGGCCTGCCAGTGCTGGTTTTACTGACTTACGTTTGAATTAATGTACAAAGTGTTCTGCCAAAAGTAGGATAAATCAAAGGCATTTCACTCCAAAAAATTGGTATCTATATTTACCATATCTTTTGTCTGTTTAATTGTAAGTTTTCAACCTTTTAAAGTGTAACTCACCCCCCTTTTTTCTTTAAAAAAACGTGTAGCTGGTTCTAAGACATTTCCATGGATGTAACTTTCACGGTGCACAGAAACTTGTGTGTCACACAATATGCTTCGCAAGAGTCTACTTTCGCTTTTCCGAGCAAGCAAACGCGCAGAAAAACCGAAGTTACTAAAAATAGAGGCAGTGACGTCAGAAGGGAGAAGAGAAGTTGCCCTGCACTGCCTGTGCCTGATACTGACACCGGCAAGATGATGGGTCTCTACTGCTTCATGTTCGGTTGCAATACCAATTCTAGTGTAAAAAGTGGAATCAGCACACATGGCTTTCCAACTGAAACTCATCTTCGACGATCGTGGGTTTCTTTTGTGAAGTTATCTCGAAAGAATTTCGACGGTCCGAAGAAAAACGACGTGATCTGTGGCTTGCACTTCAAGACCAGCGATTTTGAAGACGAGTACACGGCGCCCCTGTTTGAAAGGGAGTTTGGATTCCGA
Organism: Conus ventricosus; assembly: GCA_018398815.1. NCBI lineage: Eukaryota > Metazoa > Mollusca > Gastropoda > Neogastropoda > Conidae > Conus > Conus ventricosus. Next base: position 130,191 of record JAFLJL010016266.1, read on the forward strand.
CCCAAGCGCAGGCTGAAGAAAGATATGCCATTCCTACTCTCATCACAGACAAATGCGCGGCCCCTGCTCTGAAAAAAAAAAGATGTTTGCTGAAAGAACTGGGACTGTCACCAGGATAAACCCAAGGACGGGAAAGGCCGGGATAAGGAAACTTTGAATTTACGCAAGGTAATCAAACTTTTGATTTTGCATTCTTTTCGACGGGGCCCGCCCCTTTCCAAAACGCACTTACGTCAGTGCAATATGGGCATTCATTTTTGAAATTTTTAAAGTGTGTGTGTTTGTGTGTGTGTTTGGTGGGAGTTTATTCCCACACAAAACACACCCCCCACCCACACACACACAAAACCACACCATATTTGTGGCACTTAGAATCTGGATATTTTTTTTTTTAATTTTTTTACAAAATTTCCACGGTTTAAATTGTTGGGGAAAAAAAACTGTTTGACTGAACATGAGCATAAATATTTTCACATTTTGTTTGCCCCAAAATAATGGTGGGGAGCAGTTGTAAGCTATTGAGGGGTTTTGTTGAAAATTTTTTTTGTAATTTTTTTTTTTACAAGGTGAGCAGCTTTTAAAATTTATCCCAAAAAAAATCTTTGGAATAAAAACCGTATTTTCCCGGCCTGACCCTTTGGCCCAAAAATTCTTTTGTAGCAAATTTAAATGCTTTTTGGGTAAAAGACTGAATGTAAAAATAATCCCTTTAAAACTTTGATGGGGGTTTTTAAAAAATCCAGCCCCCCAAAAATTGGACCAGTATAATGCTTTTTTAAAAGGGGGGGAGGGACCAATTTGATAAAAAATTGTTTTCTTGTTAAAACAATTTTATATTCTGTTGTCTTTTGCCACAGCCCAAAACCCAAACAGAAAAACTACCCAAATGGTTGGCCCCCCCCCCAGAAAAAAGACTATAATGTAAAAGGGGAAAATGTTTGCTTGATCCAAACAAAATTTAAACCCCTCAAGTGCTACTGCCCTAAAATAATCTGTTGGATAAAATAGGTGGTTTGGTGCCACCCCCCCAAATATTCTTTTGGTTTGGCCTTCCCATTTTTTGCTAGTTTACCCCGAGGTTTTCCCCAAGGATTTGGCTTTTTGTGACAAAATTTAAAAGGTTTCCCCCACTCAGCTGACGCTAATCACATTGTGTGAAGTTCCATGCCTTTGAAAGTGTGAAAGGAAAACCAAAAAGGGCCGCCAGGGGATTGGCCCCTTTGTTCACACTTTTTTCCAACATTTGGTCGGGCCACCAGTGTGTATAAATTTGATGAACACACAAGCCCCAAAACGGGCCCCCCCACCCCCCCCCCCCCCCCCCCCCCCCCCCCCCTTTGGACCCCGGGGGCCCCTCCCCCCCCCCCTTTGGGCCCCCCGGTGGATCCCCCAGTGTACGGTGGTGACTGACAAAAGAAGAAAAAGGGCCCCCTGGGGTTTGGTGGGGGATCCCCCGTGTAATGTGGGGGAATGACAAAACCGAGAAAACCCCGGCCTGTGGTCTGTGTGGATCCCATTGTCCCTTGTGGTGCTGCCAAAACAAAAGAAACAGGCCTGTGGTCTGTGGGGGAACCCGTGTGTATATGGGGACTGACAAAACAGAAGAAAACCGGGCCCTGTGGGTCTGTGTGGATTAGAGAGAACACGCAGGGAAGGGATGCTTGCGGCAAGCGGGAAGAGGAAAGGGGTAGCGTGAAGGTGGGGGGGGGGCGGTGGTGGTTGCATTTCTTAGCACGGGCGGAGGGGCACTTTTTTTTTTGGGGGGGGGGGGGGGGGGGGGAGGGGGGGGGGTTTTTGTGCATGCACGGGGGGCACTGGGGAAAATTTGGGTTTTTAACCCAATTTTTCCCTATGAATTTATGAAGGGGTTACACACAAAATTAATATGTATTGATGTGGGTTTAAACCAAGCTTTTAAAACCTTTTTGCAGGTTGTTCCTGGCGGGCCATGCATTACAATAAAATTTTGTGGAGGGGTTATCTTCAGGAGGGGGGGCCCAGTGTAAAAAAGGGCCCATTATTTTCCCAAAGGGCCCAAGAAGGGGGAAAAAAGTTTCCGCGGGCCCTGAAGTTGACCAACCTATGGGGGTATAAAGCCTACATATGATGTGGGTGTTTTTAATTTTTTTTGGGGTTTTTCCTGTTTTTGGGTTAAAAAAAACTTTATGATTAGGGAGGTGTTGGGGTTTGATAAGACCGGGGATTTAAAAGGGGTAGCCCAAAAACCACATTCCCCAATTTATTCACAAGTTTCAGTAGTCTTTTCCTATAGATCATGCTATTTTTGGGGCACATTACTCACATTTTCAAATCTAAAATTTTCCCTCTATAAAATTTTTCTTTTCTCCCTTTTTTTCAGGGTTTGTGATGGTTTGCTTTTTAAAAAAACACACAGTCAAATTATCTTTAAATTGTTTTTCCCCACCCAACTCGCAAGCTTTAAATAAACTTTTTTTTTGGCCCCAAAGGGTTTTAAAATTTCTGTCAAATGGCCAACAATTAGTTTTGTTTTTTTTTTTTAAAAGTGTCGGGTTGCTTTTTCATTTTTGGGGTGTGGGAGGTGGTGGAGGGGGAGGGGGGGGGGGGGGGGGGGGGGGGGGGGGGGGGGGGGGCCAGGGGAAAAAGTGTGTAGAGGAAAGATGGATGCTTTATACATTTTTCCCCTTTTTTTTTCTTTGTCTGGAAAAACACAAGAACAGCCCAATTAAAAGTGATTACTTTACTTACTAAAAAAAAAGTTTTTCCCCCGTTACAGGTTATGTGTCCAAGCTGCTTCCCCAACTCTTTCAAATGAAAGGGAAAGAGACCCAAATTTTGCACGGGGGGGAATTTTCCTTTCCCCGGAAATTTTCGGGAAAAAAAACCGGGACCCCCTGACGCACAATTTGCCCCATCCAAGCAAACCCCGAGGAAAGGTATTTAAACCTGGAAAAGTTACTGTGATAAGGGATTCAATTTACCGGGAATGAACCTGGTCAAGATTTGGTTTATGGTTGTCCCATTTCCCCTTGTCCTCAGTTACTTTTTTGGCCTAATAGTTTTCAATGGTCCCTTGTTCCGTCCCGGGGGTACGAACATTTTTTTTTTTTTTAAAAAACAAAACCCCAAAAAGGGAAAACCGGAACTGGGGAAAACCCCCCAAATTTTTTCCACCATCGAAGCTTTCCTTTCGGGAAAAAATCATTTAAAAAAGGGGTTTGCGGTGTTTCCCTGCAAGGTGTTTTTCTTGGGCCCAAGTAGATTTGGTAAAAAAAATTTTTTCAGGACATTTAAACTAAAACCCCCGCCCAAAGTTGCCCACATTAGGGAGTGGAAACACTTGGGTTTTTTCTTTTTTTTTTCCCTTTTTCCCCCCCATATTTTTTTTATCTAAAAGTTTTTAAAAGAGGACAAAGGGTTTGAAAGGGGACAGGGGGGGGAGGGGGGGAGAAAACCATTTTTTCTTTTGACAATTTTTTTTTATACTTTTTAAAGCAGCCCAGAAAAACCCCCAAATCAGTCTTCTTCATGAGTGAGAAAACTTCAAGTTTTTTCCCGAGTAATGAAAACTTGGGTAAAAGATGATGAAACAGAAAAAAAAAAAAAAAAAAAAAAGAAAAGAAAAGAAAACACCCCCACACCCCAACACCCCACACACACACACACAACACAAAAAGAAAGCGGGAAGTACATTGCTAACTGGGGAAGAAGTCATACAAACCCTAAAAAAATAAAAATAAAAACAGTACACCACACAACCCCAACACACCACACACACACAAAAGAAAGCAGGGAAAAACATTGTACACTGGGGAAAGGGAAGTCATACAAATCCTATAAAATCCCAAATTTATAGAACCCCACACCACACAGTACACACTGTGTTTTTTCAGCCCCAATTCAGGCCACGGGGGTTCCACGAATTTTTTCTAAAGGGAAATTTTCCCAGGATCTTTTGAACCCCGCAAAAAGGAAAGGGGGGAACAGGTTTGTTTTTTCCCCGAATTCCAAAAGCCCACCTCCCCAAGTTTTCCTTGTCCCCTTTTTCCGTTTTTCCCTGTTGGGTTAGAAAAAGTTTTTTGTTTTTTCCCCAGCCCCCCCAAAAGGGCCCTATCGGGCTTTCCCCCTTTTAAATTTCCAACTAAACCTTTCACCCCCCTCTTGTTAAATGACATCGTTCCAAACGCCCCCCAAAAATTTGTTAAAAAATTTTTCTGCCGTTTAAAACCCCCCCCCCTTTTGCTTTGGGTTTTGGATGGAGCCCCCCCCCGGGAAAAAAACATAAAAAAGGTCCATTTCGTTCCCCCTTTTAAGCTTTTAAAACAGTTTATCTTGTTTGTATTGACCAAAGTTTAAATAATTTACTGTACAGTGTATACCAAAACCTTTTGAGTACAAAATTGCAAAGTCAAAAAAGGGTTTCCGGGGAATCTAGAAGGATTTTTCCCTGTCCATTCAAAGACTGCTTGAAGCTTTTTCTTCCGAGTATTGAGGAAGAGAAAAAAAGATTTTGTAGGGGGGAAAATTTTGGGGAAGCAGTAACGGGGTAACCCTCCTGGACATTTTTAAAAAAATTTTCCCCTGAGTTGGGAAGGGGGTTCCAAAACACAATGAGAAAAAAGGGCCATAATATTCAAAATTGAAATGGTTTTTCCCATTTGGGTTTTAAAAACAATTTACACATGCACTGTAGAAAAAAAAACACACAAAACAAATTAGAATTTTTTACTAAAGGATTTTTTCGATATCAGTGTTCAATTTGTGTGTCCATCATGTTTTGGGTTTAAGTTTTAAAAGGCCCCCAGAAGGGGACTAAGGTAGGATTTTAAAATTTCCCCACAAAAACCTGTGAAAAGGGGGCCCCCCTTTAAATTAGAGTTACCCCAATTTGTATCGTGTCCCACCCTTTCCCCTTCCCACTTTTCCCCTGTCTTTGGGGATGTGTAAATTTTTATCCCTAGGGGGCCCCTTTTAACGCTCCTTTCACTGGGTTTAAACCGGGCCCCTTCCGCAAATTGTGAAAGTTACTTTTGTGAACCCCTACTCCCCCATGCCCCTGTTTGAAATGATAATAGGCGTTTCCAACACATAGGGTAAAGGCCCCCCATTTGGGAAAACCCGGGAAACCGAAATTTAAATCCACTACCCCCTGGCTGGCCCCCCCCCCCCCCCCCCCCTCCCCTTTTTCCACTTGCAAGGCCCTTTGCACGGGAATGATATCACGGGTTTTTGGGGCCCCGGGGTTTGGACTTGTCACAGCTATTTATTTATGACATTTGTTTGCGATTAAACAAGAGCTTTGTATGTTTTTATTATTGCCCCGCGGCCATTTGGAAAACTTTGCCTCTGACCAACAATTTAGCCATTTTGGAACTGGGTTTCCTTTTTTACCTGTATCAGTCACTTAACATTTTTTAAAAAAATTTAGGTAAAAAACCGATTTATTGGGGATTTTTAATAAAACCCGTATTAACCCCCATATAAACACCCAAAACAAACCCTCAATTTGGAAAACTTTCACCTTTGCTTTTTTACCACTCCGGGTTTTTAACCCAGTCTTTAAAATTACTTCTAAAAATTTAAAAGGTTTCCCCCCCCAAAAAAACCCCCCCCATAAGGTCCCCTTTTAATCAAAGGGCAGAAAAATTTTGCATCTTATTTTTATCACTTTGAAATCGAACTTTAACTAGGGCAATTTAGACAAAAAAAAAAATTTACTGAGAAACTTTACAGAATCTTTCAAAATTTCTGAAAAACAAAAACATTTAATTAAAAATAGTATCTTTGTTTTGTCAGGTTTTTGGATGATTCTATGTACGGCAGAAAAAAATCGGAAAGGGAAAATCACAATCCATAAAAAAATTTTTTAAAAACTTAAAGGTGTATTCCTTAATTTATGTCCCAAATTCAACATTTTCAAAGGTTCATGCCCTGAATTGTGTAAATTATATGTGCATTTAAACTTAAAGAAAGTATACATTAACAGGGGCAGATCTGACCTCAAAAAAAAAAAAAAAAAGACAATTATTCTGTTTTATTTAAATAAAGAAGACAGTTAACGGTTTTAATATTCATCATACCTGTATCGAAAAAACTTTTGCCATATTTTTCTCAAAATTGTGAAAAACAGTGGTTTTCATGGTTGGTGTTCATTGCAACCATTTTCCCAATGTACCCCTAAAAAAAACCCAAAAAAAAAAAACTTGGAATTGTATTAAGGGTCACTTTTTTGGTTTTGTTTTGGGGCATCTGATTTTTCTAATATTTTTTCCTTTCATTTTCCTTTTTTCCCCCTTTCCGACTGTTTTTCCTCGTTCTGTGTTTTTTTTACTTAGTTTGTATCTTTTCCCATTGCCTGTAGCTGCTTTTTTGGCTTTTGAAAATAAAATGGCCAGGGGTACTTTGAATTGCTTCCCCACAATTTTTAAGTACGAGACATGAGGACATTCCTCTTCCCATTTGGGTTTTTCACCCATAAAGTTTTTTTTCCCTTTCTTTGTCCCTTGTTTTTTTTTCTTTTTGTTTTTTTTAAAATTGAGTAAAAATTTTCCTTTTTTTTTAGTGTCCCTTTCCCCTGTTCTCCCCCCTTTGTCCTTGTCTTTATTTTTTCCTTTTCCCCAGTCAAAACGGGTTGGGTCCTAAACTCCCCCTTTTGGGCACACTCTTAGACAATTTTTTTAGTTTTTTTTTCATTTTTTGTAAACTGGGGAAAACCTTTCACTTTTGTAATCCCTTAACCCAAGTGTAATTTTTTCCTTTTTTTTAATTGGTAGAATGTGTGCTTTTATAAGTGAAACCATTTTCAAAAATAGGTAATGAAGAAATTTTCCCGGAAGCAAAAAAAAAAAATTTGGCTTAAAAACAATGTACTGTTTTTTCATTTAAAAATATGAAAACTAGTTATTTCCTAAATTTAAATTTAAACCCCTTGCTGATTTCATTTTTAACTTTCCTTTGAAAAAATAAATTTAAGCTGGAAATGTTTCCCAGCTAAACCCCCTGTAGGTCTTGGGCTTTTTTTGGTTGATTGTTTCAGTAAATTTTTTTACTCATTTGTTTTCCCTTTTTTCATGGAATGCACACACCCACCCCCAAAGTACGGGCACAACAAAAAACACAGGGTACATCACACACACCACCACACAACAAAAAACCCCATCCTTTTTTTTGAGGGCCCTGAACTTGAAAAAACAGCTCTAAAATTACAAGCAAAAATAATACTTCTTTTTTGTTATTACCCGTGGATATTAGCGAGGAAAATGTGTGGTGAGGCGGGGTCAAAAAGAAGACAGGAATATGTGAGACCCACATCCGCAAAAGCCTTTAACTTTAAAGGGATTTTATACTGAAAATTTCCCCGGGGGGGCCCTCAGGCACACACCCCAACACAGACAGGGCTGTCATCACACCGCACAAACACGCCCCCCCCCCCCCCCCCCCCCTTTTCTTTTTCCTTCTCCCCCCCCCATAAAAATTAAACAGACCTTTTCTTGAGTAACCGGGAAAAAGTGTGCAAAAAAATGTTTATTCGCCTTCCCCAAAAATTCTAAACCCTTTAAAAAAAACCCAACACAAACGTTACAGTGATTAAACACACGTCGCTTGAACTAGTTCCCAAAGTCGGTCACTCACTGGACGCACCCTGTGCAAAAAAACTGAGATATTGTGGAAACAAAATACTCCCCGGGTTTTGGTGTTCCCCAACCCCCGATTTTGTTTTCTTTGGCCTCCACTTTCCTCGTTCGCCCTCCGCCTCTTCTGTTCGGTGCTGGGGGTTCCCAAACGGGAAAGGGTTTGGACTCGTACGTCCCGATTTGTATCGTGTTCGCCATGTTCCCCTTTGTCCCAAAATAAAACGTAAGGGGGGTTTTCCCGGTTTAAACTTCGGCATTTTGTCGGAAATTTTCCCGTCAACGCAGTTAAAGGTGAATTTTTCAACGGGGAAAATTGCACTTGCGGGGGGCCCGGATAGGAAAAGCAGGGTCTGTAAATGTGTTTCCCCGACATAACGTACAGTATCTAAAAATCACTATATAGGGGTAAAGTTCCACTTTAAAAAAAATGAAACTGAAACCCTAAATAAAAACCCCTTCCTTTCTCTTTTCAAAAGAGATTTGCGGGTGTTTACATTTCCCAAAAGACACTGCCCCCTTCACGAGACTTTTAAACTGTACAGTACTGTGGTTTATTTCCCTATTTTCCCAAAATTTTTTAGAAGGGTTTTTGGGAAATTCCTCGTATTTGGCTTTTGGGAAAACTTCATGCTGTTTTTGTTTTTTTTCGGAACACCCCCTTCCCTTTCCAACTTCAGCGCATTTTCTTTTCCCCAAATTTTTCCCACAAAAATTTTTTGGTCTTTTTCCTTTTGTTCATTCATGTGTCAAAAATTGGTGTTCTTATTTTTATACATTGACGGGGAGACTTTAAACGTGGGCATGAGGAGTGCCCCCTTTCATCTGTTTTTTTAAACCTCTTTTTCTAAGGTTTTCCTGAATGCCCAATTAAAAGAAAAAGAAAAAAAATTTTATTTTTTAACCCCCACGGTTTTTGTTGACCCCCTAAATTACAATGTGCATTTTTTTCTTCACATTTAATCATTTTTGACTAAAAAAAATTTTATTGTTTTCCCCCCCTATTGGGGTTTTTAAAAACGTTCCTGTGGTTTCCAAATTGATTTTCTTTGGAAAAATGGCTGTGCAAGCTATTAAAAGCTGCCCTTGGTTTTTTTAAATTAGGGAAAAGGATTTCTATATACGTGAAATGTGTCATTACAAAAAGGAAGTGTTTTTCTGAATGGCAAATATATGGGCCAAAAAGTTAGTATTTTATTTTCCCGGGATACACGAAGCGAAAAAATGGTTTCATCTTTAGTCAAAATTTAAATAATGTTTTTGAAATAGGTTATTTTAAAGGAAAAAAAATTTTCTTTGGCGGTTTTCAAAATCACTGAAGTATTCCTGGGTTTAAGAAAATTTTGCTTTTTTTAAGGTAGTGTTCAGTGATTATTGAAAACCCCCAACAAAAATTACTTGCCGGGAAGAAACCTTTAGGGTTCAGAACATTATTTAATTTGACTATAGATGAAAACCCCTTTTTTCGTTTTCTTTGTATTCGGCATAATAAAAACAAATTTTTTGGGCCCCGGGGGAAGGGGGTTTAAAATGCCCAGACTGTAGAATGTCGTACGGGGGCGGGGGTATCCCATTTGTGATAGAAAGAACGCCCCCCGCTTGTAATACCCCTTCCACAAAACACGCCACCGGCCCCCCCGCGCGCATTGCACCCCACAAACCCACCGCATTCGTCAATAAAACATAAACTTAATGTAGAAGACTTTAGATTAAAAAAAACGTAAAAACCAACAGCAACCTCAAACACACAGGGCCCCGCGCGCGCGCCCCAAAACCCCCCACGAACCCCCGCATATCACGCGGGTTTTTAAACAGATTAAAAACAAAACACACACACTCGCGGGGCGTCACAAAACACGCACACACAAAATGGGCGGGGCCCCCGTGGAAAAATTTCCCCAAAAAATTTTAGGGGCGGGAAAAAGGTTTGGACAACATCAATGGTCCGGGTTACATTTTTAAAGTCGTGACTGGCGCGGGAATGGGGGAAAAAGTTTTTTTAAATTCGTGTCTTTGCTGCCCTTCAAAGAGGGGAAGGCGACGAGGTTTCCCCCTGGCGGGCCCCAAACGGCATCCCCAACGCTTTTGTGTCAACTTGAGGTGACCCTCAGAGGGCAGTTAGTTTTGGTGGCTTGCCTCATGGCCGGATTGGGGGTTTGTCCCCTTTTCACGTAAAAATTTTCCCCACTGTCAATGATATTGTCCGACCTTTAAAACCTACAAAAAAAGGGGCAGTAGCATCGAAAAAATATTTCACCCCTTTCCCAAAAACTAGTGACATTCTTTTTTAAAAAAATTTGCACCCTTGGTGGGTGTAGTTGATTTATTTTTGGGCCCCTTGGTAGTGGGGGGAATACTACCGACCTTTTAGACTGTGGTTTTATTTTATTCGTTTTCCCAAAGAGGCCCCGAGCCCTTTTAATAAACCCGTGCCTCCGTTTTTCCGGGTCCGACCCAGCAATTTAAATGGTTCGTCGTCGGTGGTTACAAATGGTTCCCCCCTTATGCTGCTGGTTAAGGGGTCAAAATTAAATACGAGCCCCGGTTTTTGTTTTTTTTCCCGGGGGCCCTTTCCCTTGTTTTCCTGGTCAGTTAAAAAAACGCCTGGGAAAAATCCCGAGCTTTGTTCTGCTGGCATCCCCCAACACAGAACAGTCATGGGTTTCGCCCCCCCCCAAATAAAGGGAAACACAACTGAGCCACGTTGACGAAAGGGGGGGGCACTGACAACTCGCAGTCCTCCCCGAGTGGCAGGACGGGCCATTAAATCTGTAGATGCCGCTTTTGGGGGGACCTAAAGGGCCAGAAAGCAAATTTTCCCCCTGCTTGAACCCTTTGGGAACTCGGCCGGGAAAGGCGGGAACCGCAGGGTTTCTTCTGCGTAATTGCAGATAAATCCCTTCACAGTTTCCCAGTTTTCCTAAACCCTGGGGGACTTCTGGGCCTATATTCATGAACAGATTAAAGGGGTTTTAACCCGGATTTCCCCCTGTTAACTTTTTCTAACCGGGGTTAACCCCCAAAACCGCCCCTTCCCTGGCCATGGTTACGGAAAACCCCGGTGGTTTTGCCCGGGGCGGTTATTTTAACGGAGGGGGGAACCCCCCCCGGTTAAAAACTGCCTAACCGGGGTTTAAATTTATGGGGGGTTGTTACATGAAAAATTTTCCCGACGCCGTTTTTTTTGCGATGCGAACGAGGGGGTTTCCCCGTAAAAAATAATAAAATTGACTTTTTTAAACGACCGGGAACTGTTCATTTTAAAGTTCAGTTTCGTCGTGAAAAAATTTTTGGGAGTCTCACAGCCGCAATAAACGAGGAAACTGAACCCAAAATCAAGGGGGCACGTTCCCGGGGGTCCCGGGAAAGTGTGCTTGGGCCCTTTCGTTTTTGTGCTACTGGCCCATTTAAAGACGCAGTTGGAAAATTTGCTTAAGTCACCCCGTCCCTGACCCCGTAAAAATTGGTATTATTGTTGGAATTTATTATTTATGTGTCCATTTTGGATTCTACAAAAAATTTTTTTATGAAAAAGGTGGTAATAATGAAATTGTAGAGTCCCAAACAATAAAGTTATTGTAAACTGGGAAAAGTTATGTTTTTCAAAAAATGAAAAACCGGGAACATTGTTTTATTTGGAAAAAACAGTAAACAACAGAAAAAAAAAGAAATTTTTCCAGTGAAAAAAAATAAAATACACCCCCCCCCTGTTCCATTTAAAATTGTTATTTTTAGCCAAATGGGTTAAAACTTTTTTGTATATTTATATATTTTATATTTACCCCAAAAAAACCCCAAATACCCCATGTGGGGGAGATAAAAATTTTTTTGGGTTTTATAAAAAAAAAAAAAAATGGGGCGGGGGTCAGAGGGCCCCCCAGGCCCTGGTGGGGCCGGGGGGGCAAACCCCCGGGGGGGGGTTGGGGGGCGAATCCCCCCAGCCGCTGACAAAAAAACCCCAATTTTAAAGGTGTTTTTGGGTGGTTTTTCCTGGGAGATGAAAAACAGTTATCGGTTCTTTGAAAGTGGTTGTGTAAACCCCCAAAAAGAAGCTTTCTTTGTATCTTTTGAAAAAAAAAGGAAAAAAAAGAAGAAAACCCCCCAAAAAAACCCCCCCCTTGTTTAACTTAAAAGTACCCTACCCCTTTTTCTTTTGAGAGGAAAGGTATGGAAAACACTTGCCCGAAGGTTCAGAAAAATTTCCGTATCCAATGGGAAGGGCCCGCCCAAAAGGCCCACCCCAGTCCCACTTACAAAGTTCAGGTTGGCAAAAAAAAAAACAGTAGCGTGAGAATAAAAGGGGATTTTAAAGTTTTAAACGCCCGTTTTACTTTGGGCCCCCGGGCAAGGGCCTTTGGAGATCCGGGGGGGAAGCAAAGCAGCGAGTGGTATCCTAAGGGTTAAAGAAAAGTAACCCAAGAAAGCAAGCTTAAAAAGACGTTCCCTTTTCCCCAAAAATAAATTTAAAAAAAAAAAGCCAGCCCATTTTTGCCCAAACCCCTTATCCCAACCCCCATAGGGTTAGCTAAAATCTGTTTAAAAAATTTAATACTTTGGGCCCAACCCATTTTTTCATCATCGCTTTCCCACGGGAACTCTTTCAGTGCCCTTGGTTTTTTGCAAAAAAACTCGTGGATTTGTGATGGCCACGCTTTCTTTTGAGCGTGGTTTCGTCTTTTTACTTTGGGGAAAGGGCCCCAAACCCCAAATGTTTTGGTTCCCACCCTTTTGGGCCCCCCTTTTCCCCTGAAAATCAAAATCCACAAAAAGCGGGGGGGATTGCTGCCCTCCCTTTTCACTGCCAGGGGGAAGGGGTGTCGGGGGCCGAAAATTCGTTCCCTGTGATCCCGGGAAAATTCATGATCCCCCTATTTCGGGGAAAAGTGTCTGGATGGTGGGGGGGGGGGAATGTGGAATGCATGCCCCTCCCAAAGGCCCCATGTAGCTTTAAGAGGGAGTGGTTATTCTTCCTTCTTTGCAAAATTCTGTCGTAGGGCCCCCCAGCATTGAGCCCCTTTTGTCCAAAAGATCGGATTTTTAAAGCTTTCCGCTTTAACCAGCATTTAGGTGGGAAACCCTTTGCCAAAATTTATGCTCCTTTTGTTTGAGCTTTCAAGGTAGGTGTTCGTTTGCTCCCCTAGCTCCAAAATTGATTTTTTGGCCCTTTTTTCCCCACATGGTGAAACCCAGTTGGGGGACCCAACAAAGCAGCAATTTTTGGTGGGCATTTCCTTTCCCCTTCATAAAAAACAGGGAGTAAGTTGTGGCCCATCTAGGGGGGGAGAGGTCGCTGCTCTTTTCCTTCCGTTTTAAGGGTTTTCCCATAAGCCCTTCCCAAAACCAGCTCCCGGCCATCTGGAAATCTTTCTCCCCCCTTCTGCTCCCTCTTGTAGGTTTTGAAAAGCTTTTTTTTGAGGCCTTTCAAGCTGTCCCAGCTATAGATTTAAATTTTTGAGTTTTCTGCCGGGTGTCAATGCCCTGTGGCTTTTGGGCCCTCGAGGGTTTGCAGGTTCCGGCCTTTGGGGTTTAACTTTAACGTTTCGGTTTGTTCGGGGTGGGTTTTTTTGGTGCAGCTCTGTTCGGGGAAAAAGCATGGATTTTGTTTTGGTGCCGGTCCCCCTGCTTTTGCTTTCTTCTTATTCTGAAATTTTTTGGAAATTTTTTTTTTTTTCTTCCCCTCTTTTTTTCCCCCTTTTTTGGGGGGGTTTTTTTTTTTTGGGGGGAAAAGGAAAAGGGGGGGTTTTTTTTTTTTTTTTTTTTGGGGTTTTTTTCTTTTGGGGGGGGGCCCCGTGAAGGGTTTTTTGGGGGGGGGGGGCCCTTTTTGTGCTCGTTTTTTTTTTGGGTGGTTTTAAAAATTTGGGGGGGGGTTTTTTTTTCCTTTTGTTGGCCCCTTTTTTTTTAAAGTAGGTGTTGTAAGCAGGGGGGGCCTTTGGGGGTTTTTAACCCTTGTTGTTTTCCCCTTTTTATTTTTTAAAAATTGTTTGGGGGGAACCCGGGGGGGGTTTTTTTTTTCCCCCTTTTTTTTTTTTTTTTTGAAGGGGTTTTGGGGGTGCCTTTTTTTTTTTTTTCCTTTTTGTTTCCCCTTTTTTTTTAAAGGGGGGTTTAAAATTGGGGGGGGGTTTTTTTTTGGGGGGCCCTTTTGGGGTCGTCTTCTTTTTTTGGTTTTTGTTTGGGTTGGGGGGTTTTTTGGGTTTTTTGTGGTTTTCCCTTTTTGTGTCGTTTTCTTCTCTGCCTTTGGTTTTTAAGCAGTTGGGGTGGGCCTTTGGTTTTTTTCCTTTTTTGCTCGTTTTTCCCGGGGGTTTTTTAAAACCCGGGGGGTTTTTTTTTGGGGGGGTTTTTTTCCTTTTTTTCCCTTTTTTTTTTGGGGGTTTGGGCCCGTGGGCCTTTTTTTTGGGGCCCCCGGGGGGGTTTTTTTTTGCCGGGTTTTTTTTGGGGGGGGGCCCCGGGGGGGGGTTTTTTGGGGGGGGGCCCCCCCTTTTTTGGGGGTTTTTTTCCTGAGGGTTTTTTTTTGGGGGGGGGTCCTTTTTTTTGTTTTTATTTTTGTTGGGGTTTTTTTCCCGTTGGGGAAAAAACCCATTGGGGGTTTTTCCTTTTTTTTTTTCCCCCTTTTTCCCTTTTTTTTTTGGGGGAAATTTTTGGGGGGGGGGATTTTTGTTGGTTTTTTTTTTGGGGTTTTTTTTTGGGGGGGGAACCCCCGGGGGGGGGTTTTTAATTTTTTTGGGTTTTTTTTTTTTTTTTTTTTTTCCCTTTGGGGATTCCCTTTTTGGGGGGGGGTTTTTTTTTTTTTTTTTTTTTTTTTTTTGGAGGGGGTTTTTTTTTTTTTGTTGGGTTTTTTCCCCCCGGGGGGGCTTTGGGTTTTCCCTTTTTTTTTTTTTCCCCTTTTTTTTTGGGGAAAAGGGGGTTTTTTTTTTTTGGGGGTTTTCCCCGTTTGGGGTTTCCTTTTTTTAAGGGGTTTTTTTTTTTCCCCCCTTTTTGGGTTTGGGGGGTCCTTTTTTTTTTTTTTTTGTTGTTTCCCTTTTTTTTGGGTGTGGGTTTTTTTTTTGGGGGGTGCCTTTTTTTGGGGGGGTTTTTTTTCCCTTTTTTTGGGGTTTGGGGGTTTTCCCCTTTTGGGCCCCTTTTTTTTTGGGGGGTTTAAATTTTTGGGGTTTCCCTTTTGGGGGTTTTTTTGTGGGCTTTTTTTGTTGGGTTTTTTTGGGTTTTGGGGTTTTCCCTTTTTTGGGGTTTTTGGGTTTTTTTTCCCCCTTTTGGGGGTTTTCCCCTTTTTGCGTTTTTCCCCGGGGGGTTTTTTTTTTTGCCGGTTTTCCTTTTTGGGGGGAAGGGGGTTTTTTTTGACTTTTTTTGGTGTTGTTTCCCCGGGGGGGTTTTTTTTTTTTGTTTTTAAATTTTTTTTAAAGGGTTTGGGGGGGCCCCTTTTTGGGTTTTGTTTTTTTTTTGGGGGTTTTTTCCCTGAGGGTTTTTTGGGGGGGGGCCCTTTTTTTTTTTTTTCCCTTTTGGGGTTTTTTCTTTTTTGGGGGGGGGGTTTTTTGGGGGGGGTT
Organism: Conus ventricosus; assembly: GCA_018398815.1. Classification (NCBI taxonomy): domain Eukaryota; kingdom Metazoa; phylum Mollusca; class Gastropoda; order Neogastropoda; family Conidae; genus Conus; species Conus ventricosus. The sequence goes on from JAFLJL010016266.1 coordinate 145,336, forward strand.
TTTTTTTTGGGGGTTTTTTTTTGGGGGTTTTTTTTTTTTTTTTTGGGGGGGGGGGGGGAAAAATTTTTTTTTTTTTTCCCTTTTTGGGGGGGTTTTTTTTGGGGGTGGGTTTTGGTTTTATTTAATTTTTTTTTTTTTTCCCTTTTTTTGGGGGTTTTTTTTTTTTCCCCCCCGGGGGGGGGGGGTTTTTTTTTTTGTGTTTTTTTTTTTTTCCGGCCCTTTTTTAAATTTTTTGTGGGTTTTTTTGTTTTTTTTTTGGGGGTTTTGGGGCCCTTTGGGTTTTTGGGGCCTTTTTTTTTTCCTTTTTTTTTTTTTTTGGGGTTTTTTGGGGGGCCCTTTTTTTTTCCCTTTTTGGTTTGGGTTTTTTCCCCGGGGGTTTTGGGGTTGGGGGGTTTTTTTTTTTTCCTTTTTTTCCCCCTTTTTTAAATTTTGAAGGGGTTTTTTGGGGGTTTTTTTTGTTTTTTTTTCCCTTTTTTTTTTTGGGGGGGGGGCCCCTTTTTGGGGGGGGGCCCTTTTTGGGGGGGCCCCCGGGGGGTTTTTAAAAAGGGGGGGGGCCCCGGGGGTTTTTTTTTTTTGGTTTTCCCCTTTTTTTTTTTTTGGGGGTTTTTCCCCGGGGGGGGGGATTTTTGTTTTTTTTTCCCCCTTTTTTTTTTCCCCGTCCCCCCTTTTTTTTTTTGGGGGGGGTTTTTTTTGGGTTTTTTTTTTGGGGGGGGGGCCCCTTTTTGGGGGGGGGGCCTTTTTTGTGGGTTTTTTTTTTTTTTTTTGAAGAAGGGGGGGGCCCGGGGGGGTTTTTGTTTTGGGCCTTTTTTTGGGGTTTTTTGTTTTTTTTTTTCCCGGGGGGCCCCTTTTTTGGGGGGGTTTTTTTTTTCCCCCTTTTTTTTGTTGGGGGAAAAAAAGGGGGTTTTTTTTGGGGTTTTCCTTTTTGTTTTTCTTTTCTTTTGGGGGGTTTTTTTTGGGGGGGGGCGCCTTTTGGGGTGGTTCCCTTTTTTTTTACTCTTTTCCCGAATTTTTTTTAAATTTGGGGGGGGTTTTTGGGGTGTTTTCCTTTTTTTTTTTTTCTTTTTGGGGGTTTTAAAAACACTTTTTGGCCTTTTGGGGGTGGTTTTAAATTTTTTTTTTTTTTTTCTTTGGGGGGGGGTTTTGGGGGGGTTTTGGGTTTTGGATGTCCAAATTTTTTTTCTCCTTTTTTTTTTTGGGGTTTTTTTTTGGGGGGGGGGTTTTTTTGGGGGGTTTTTTTTTTTTCCCCCCTTTCTTCCCTTTTAAAAAGGGGGGGGTTTTTTTTTTTTGGGGGGGGGTTTTTTTTTTTTTTTTCCCTTTGGGGGAAAAAAAAAAGCCAAAAAAATTAAAAAAAACCCCTTTTTTCTTTTTTTGGGGGGGGCCCCCGGGGGGGTTTTTTTTCCTTGTTCCTGGCCGGGGGGTTTTTTTTTTTTTTAAAATGGCCCCCCCTTTTTTAAAACCCCCCCCTTTTTTTTGGGGTTTTTAATTTTTCCGGGCCCCGGGGTTTAAAAGAACCCCGGGGGCAAGGGGGGGAGGGTTTTTAAGGGGGTTGGGGGGCCCCCCCCCCCCTTTTGGGGGGTTTTTTTTTTTTTTTCCCCCCCCCCTTTTTGGGGGGGAAAAGGGGTTTTTTTTAAAAAAACCCCCAAAAGGGGGGGTTTTTGGGGTTTTTTCTTCCCCCGGTTTTTTGGGGGGGTTTTTTTTTTTTTTTGGGGGGGGGGGGGGGCCCCTTTCCAAAGGGGGGGGAAAAAAGGGGGGGTTTTTTGGGAAAGGGGGGGGTTTTTTTTGGGGGGTTTTTTTTGGGGGTTGGGCCTTTTTTTTTTTAAAAAATTTTAAATTTTTGAAAATTTTGGGGAACCTTTTTTTTTTGGGTTTTTTTTTTGGGGCCCCCCCCCCTTTCCGGGGGGCCCCCCCCCCAAAAAAAAAATTTTTTTTAAAAAAAATTTAAAAATTTTTTTAAACCCCTTTTTTTTTTTTTAAAACCCCGGGGGGTTTTTTTTTTTTTTGGAATTAAAATTTTTTTTTAAATTTTCTTTTTTTTTTTTTAAAAATTTTTAATTTTTTTTTTTTTCCTTTTAAATTTTTTTTGGAACCCCCCTTAACCCCCCAAAAAAAAAAATTTTTTTCCCCAAAAAAAGGGTTTTTTTTTTTGTTTTTTTTTAAAAATTTTTTTTTTTTTCCCTTTTTTTTTTTTCCCCCCCTTTTTTTAAAAAAGGGTTTTTTTTTTAAAAAAAAATTTTTTTTTTTTAAAAAAAAGATACCCCTTTAAAATTTTTTCTTTTTTTTTTTTTTTTTTAAAAAAAAGGAAAAAATTTTTAACCCTTTTTTTGGGGGGGGTTTTTTTGGGGGGGCCCCCCCTTTTTTCCCCCGGGGTTTCCCAAGGGGGGGTTTTTTTTTTGGGTGGGAAAGGGGGGAAAACCCCCCCGGGGGGGGTTTTTTGGTTTTTTTTTTAAAAAAAAAAAATTTTTTAAAAACCTTTTTTTTTTAAAGGGTTTTTTTGAAAGGGGGAAAAACCCCCCCCAAAAACCCCCCAAAAAAAGGGGGGGGAAAGAAAAAGGTTTTAAAATTAATTAAAAAATTTTTTTTAAAACCCCCCCCCCCCCCCCCCCCCCCCCCCCCCCCCCCCCCCCCCCCCAAAAACCCCCCCCCCCCCCCCCCCCCCCCCCCCCCCCCCCCCCCCCCCCCCCCCCCCCCCCCCCCCCCCTCCCCCCCCCCCCCCCCCCCCCCCCCCCCCCCCCCCCCCCCCCCCGGGGGGGGGGGGGGGGCCCCCCCCCCCCCCCCCCCCCCCCCCCCCCCCCCCCCCCCCCCCCAAAAAAAAAAAAACCCCCCCCCCCCCCCCCCCCCCCCCCCCCCCCCCCCCCCCCCCCCCCCCCCCCCCCCCCCCCCCCCCCCCCCCCCCCCCCCCCCCCCCCCCCCCCCCCCCCCCCCCCCCCCCCCCCCCCCCCCCCCCCTTTTCCCCCCCCCCCCCCCCCCCCCCCCCCCCCCCCCCCCCCCCCCCCCCCCCCCCCCCCCCCCCCCCCCCCCCCCCCCCCCCCCCCCCCCCCCCCCCCCCCCCCCCCCCCCCCCCCCCCCCCCCCCCCCCCCCCCCCCCCCCCCCCCCCCCCCCCCCCCCCCCCCCCCCCCCCCCCCCCCCCCCCCCCCCCCCCCCCCCCCCCCCCCCCCCCCCCCCCCCCCCCCCCCCCCCCCCCCCCCCCCCCCCCCCCCCCAACCCCCCCCCCCCCCCCCCCCCCCCCCCCCCCCCCCCCCCCCCCCCCCAAAAAACCCCCCCCCCCCCCCCCCCCCCCCCCCCCCCCCCCCAAAAAAAACCCCCCCCCCCCCCCCCCCCCCCCCCCCCCCCCCCCCCCCCCCCCCCCCCCCCCCCCCCCTTTTTCCCCCCCCCCCAAAAAGGGGGAAAAAAAAATAAAAAAAAAAGAAAAAGGGAAAAGGGGAAAAGGGGGGGGGGGGGGGGGGGGGAAAAAAAAAAAAAATTTTTTAAAAAATTTTTTTTTTAAAAAAAAAAAAAAATTTTTAAAAAAACCCCCCCCGGGGGGGGAAAAAAGGGGGGGGGAAAAAAATTTTTTAAAAAAAAAAGGGGCCCCGGGGGAAAAAGGGGGAAAAAAGGGGGGTTTTTGGGGCCCCCCCCCCCCGGGGGGAAGGGGGGGGGGGGAAAAAAAGGGAAAAATTTTTTTTTAAAGGGGGGGGTTTATTTTTTTTTAAAAAAATTTTTTTTTTTTTTTTTTTTGGGGAAAAAAGGGGCCCCTTTTTGAAAAATTTTTTTCCCCCCCTTTTTTTTTAAAGGGGGGGGGGGCCCCCTTTTTAAAAAATTTTTCCCCAAAATTTTTTTTAAAAAAAATTTTGGGGTTTTTCCCCCCCAAAACATTTTTTTTTGGGGCCCAAAAATTTAAAACAACCCCCGGGGTTTTTTTGCCGGGGGTTTTAAAAATTTTTAAAAAAAACCCAAAAAAAAATAAAATTTTTTAAAAAAAAAAGGGGCAGGGGGGGGGGAAAAAAAAACTTCCCAACCCCCCCCCCCCCCGGGGGAAAAAAAGGGGCCCCGGGGGGTTTTAAAAAAAAACCCCCCCCCAAAAAAAAAACCCCCCCCTTGGGGAAAAAAAAACAAAAAATTTTTTTTTTTGGGGTTTTTTTTTTTTTTTTAAAAAAAAAAAAAAAAAATTTTTTTTTTAAAAGGGGGGGGGGGGGGTTTTAACCCTTTAAAAAACCCCCCAAAAGGGGGGGGGGGAAGGGGGAGGGGGGAAAGGGGAAAAAGGGGGGGGTTTTTAAAAAGGGGTTTTTTTTTATTTTTTTTAAAACCTTTTTTTTTAAATTTTTTTAAAAAAAAAATTTTTTTAAAAAAATTTTTTTTCCTTTTTTTTCCCCCCCCCCCAAAAAATTCCCCGGGGGGGGTTTTTTTTTTTAAAAAAGGGGGGGGTTTTAAAACCCCCAAAAAAAACCCCCAAAAAAAAAAAAACCCTTTGGGGTTTTTTAAAAAAAAGGGGAAAAAGGGGGTTTTTTGGGGGAAAATTCCCGGGGTTTTTCCAATTTTTTTTTTTTTTTAAGGGGGGGGTTTTTCCCCTTTTTTTACCCCCTTTTTTTTTTTTTTAAAAAAAAACCCCCCCAAACCTTTTTTTCCCCCAAAAAAAAAAAAACCCAAAAAGGGGTTTTTTTTTTTTAAAAAATTTTCCCCCTTTTTTTCCCCTTTTTTCCCCCGGTTTTTTTCCCCTTTTTTTTTTAAACCCCCCCTTTTTAAAAGGGAAAATTTTTTAAAAAAAAAAAAGGGGGGGTTTTTTTTTTTTTTTTTTTTCCCCCCCCCGGGGGGGGGTTTAGGGGTTTAAAAAACCCCCCCCCCAAACCCCCCCAAAAAAAAAAAACCAAAACCCCCGGTTTTCCCAAAATTTTCCCCCACAACCCCAAAAAACCCCCCCCCAAACCAAAAAAAGGGAAAAAAAAAACACCAAAAAAAAACCCCCCCCCAAGGGGCCCCCCCCCCAAACCCCCTTTAAACCGGTTTTTAAAAAAAAAAAATTTTTTTCCCCCCAAAATTTAAAAACTTTCCCCCCCAAAAAAAATTTTTTTTTTTTAAAAAAAAAAAAACCCCTTAAATTTTTTAAAAAACCCCCCAATTTTTTTTTGGGGGGCCCCCTTAAAAAAATTTTTTTTTTTTAAAAAAAAAATTTTTTTCCCCCCTCCCCAAAAAAACCAAAAAAAGCCAAAATTTTTTCCCCCCCCCCGGGGTTTTTAAAACCCCGGGGGGCCCCCCCCCCAAAATTTTTTGGGGGGTTTTTTTTTAAAAAAAAGGGGGGGGGGGGGAATTTAAAAAAATGTAAAAAGGGGAAACCAAGGGGTTTTTTTTAAATTTTTGGGGGGGGTTTTTTTTTTTTTTAAAAAAATTTTTTTTAAAAAAAAAATTTTTTAAATTTTTCCCCCCAAAAAAATTTTGGGGGTTTTTTTAAAAATTTTTTTGGGGGGGCCCCTTTAACCCGGGGAAAAAAACCCATCTACAGATAACCAGCGCGCGCTCACACACACGCACACACACACATGGGCGCGCCAGTGGAATAAGTTCATCAACTAGTGGCAGGAGAAAGGGTGACAACATCAATGGTCACGGGATTACATTGTCCAGTCGTGACTGGACAGCAGCATGGAGGAAAGTTCTTCAATCGTGTCGTGCTGCCTTCAAAGAGCGAAGGCGACGAGAGACTCCCTGGCTGGCCAACAGGACATCGCAACGCTTTGTGTCAACTTGAGGTGACCCTCGAGACGGCAGTTAGTTTCTGAGTGGCTCTGCCTCATGGACTGCGATTGGCGATGTCACCTGTTCACGTACACATTTTCCACTGTCAATGATATTGTCACGACCATTAAACCATAC
>JAFLJL010016267.1:0-13804 GCA_018398815.1 Conus ventricosus
TTTACAAAAGCTACAAGCAATTATGCTTAAACAACTAACGCTAGATCTTCAACGGCTGGTGCTGAACAGAAACAGACACTCCCTAGCGTTCAGGCACAGTAAAAAAACAAGATATGCAGGAAATAGAACGGACCTTCGTCGTGGACGCAAAAATTCCACAGACGCAGAGATGTGAAAAATGTATGACGCGCAGGGTCATTTTTTGCCGCTGCAATATCGGGAAAGCCTTGACAAATGAGCAACCCGAACGGTCGTTTCAAACGGGATCAGGCTGATCTCATCTATCAGGACAACATCAAATAGTTCATGGTGATGTCCACCCCCTGTTCACGGTATCAGGGTGATATTGAGTGCTTACAACATCAAAAAGTTCTGGTGATGTTCCCACCCCTGTCCTCTTAAAGTTTTTCCTTCCTTCACTCCCCAGACGGGGCAGACAGCAGACACAAGACTCCATTACAGTGACCTAGCGCACCCCCCCCCCCACAATCACCTATGTCCCCCCCCCCCCCCCCCCCCCCTCAGTCACCTGCTCCCTCCTTGCGCGGCCTCTCCCTCCCTTCCATCAATCACTCCTTCCCACCATCACCATCCCCCTTCCTATCACGGTCCAAACAGCACATGATTTACTCTGACCCGCTAGAAACTAGTCCTGCCCCCACTCTGCCCGGTGTAGCAGACAGTAAATTATGTCCAGCGGATGCACACTGTATACAACTCACAACACACTTCCCCTGGACACTCATAGTTCTGACACTGACTGCCACTATCTCATCAAGCTTTAGCTTGTCCAGGGCCAAACCAACAAGCCCCCTTCTAGGCCAGATCTGCAGACAACACACCAACCAATCCCCTTCTAGCAGTCTGCTAGACAAAGCACACCAACAAGCCCCTTCTAGCCAGTCTGCTAGACAAGCACACCAACAAGCCCCTTCTAGCCAGTCTGCTATACAAGCACATCAACAAACCCCTTCCAGCCAGTACCGCTAAACAAGCAAAACAACAAGATAGTATGGTTGAACGTGGTTTTCCATGAATTTTATCACAACCTGGTACCCTTATTAATCAATGTACATATTCTTACATAATGAATAGTCATTTTCATATTACCGAACTGGACACTGACGTTTGCTTAGTTTGACGATAATGTAAACAGCGAGACAGTCAATGAATTGAATGTATTATGTAATAGAGTGCTCTGAGGTACCCTTTGTATACCTTCCGCATGAATAAATTCATGGAGAATGTAATGTGTGTTGACTCGTGTCATGCATTTTGGTAGAGTCTTGTGTAGTATACATGTCATAATCAGCTGTCCCCTGTATAGAGCGCTTATTTACGTTGTCCAGTGGTAACTGCTCCAACACACTGTGTTGTGTGTGGTGTGTGTGTGTGTGTGGTGTGTGTGGGTGTGTGTGTGTGTGGGTTGTGTGTGTGTGTGAATTTTTAATTTGACATACTGTAGAGACGTTCTGCGGTATTGAACGCGTAACATATTTGGCGTGTCGGCAGAGTAATGTGAGGGACTTTTCACGCCTTAAAACCGAGGAGGCAGGAGGAGGGATGACGACAGCGCCCTTAGGGACGAATCACATGATCGAGGATGCTACGGTGATGACATCGACCTCCTGTGACGTGCCTATTCATAGACCCTACGGGCGATTGCATCACGAGGGGTGCAATCAGCTGTAAGAAAATGTAAACAACAAACAAATGACAGACTTGTTTAAGCGACTCGTGTTGGGTTAGGCGTCTCCAAGGTGACATCACATGTGAAAAAGACAGTCAGTCCCTTAAAGGCCGAACTGTACCTCTGAACCCTACTAGCATGACATGATTGCTCTTTAACGGTTCATTACCAGTTAAAGAATGAGATTTGGGGGTTAATAGGTGTCTTTGTTTGTTTTTTATTTTATTTACACCGTCTCCAAGGGTGACAACACAAAACAAACCAAAAACCAACAGCGGGCTCACTGAATACTGTACTGCTAAACCCATAATAGCTGATCATCATGTGTTTTCCACATTGCTATTTAAAACCCCTCAGGGGCAAATCACATGACAGAGCATGGCGCTGATGAAATCGAACGATCGATGTGAGGTCCCTATGAAAGACCCTACGGGCGTGACGAGGCTGCGTCTTGATGGTGCAAATCAGATTTAAAAACGTAAAGAAAAAAATGACAGACTGAATTTTTTTTTTAGGCTATCTCCCAAGGGCGACAACACCTGATGAAAAAAAAAGGCAGTCAGCTCCCTGAAAGGTCCGAAGTGTACCTGCTACACCTTTACAGCTCATCATGACTGACTCTTTAGACTGGTTCATTAATAGTTAAAGAATGAGATTTGGGGGTTAGTAGGTGTCTTTGTTTGTTTGTTTTGTTTAAGCCGTCTCCCAAGGGACACAAACACATGCTGAAAAAAAAGCAGTCAGCTCCCTTGAAAGGTCCGAAGTTTACCCGCTACACCATTACCAGATGATCATGACTGACTCTCGACATTGCTATTAATGCACCTTAGTGGCGAATGATATGACAGGGATGCTCGGTGATTGCATCGCGAGATCGATGTGACGTCACTATAAAGCACCTCTAAGGGTGATGAAAACGCATGCACGTAATTTACATGCTATCTGTCAACTTATGAAAAAAGCTGAATGTTTTTTAACCATCGAACTGTATAATCGAATCAGGAAGGCTATATTTCGTGTCAAAAGAAAAATCATGTTGCATCAGAGCATCGTGATATTAGTGTAAATGACATGTTTCCCCTGTCCGCTGATCGTTCAAGCAATAAAACGGACTAAAGTCAAAGCAAAAAGTAAGTCTAACTAAAGTCAGTCCGACAGAATGAAGGACCACCCAGGAAACACCACGAGGAGGTGGGAACTGGTTCCCAAAAAATATGGATTAAACAGTCACTCTGATACAAGAAAAAAGAAAACGACTATTTAGAACAGCATCAAGACCACAATCACGTTGGAACGCTATCAACAGAAAAAAGAAGCTACAGCTTGACTCGGAAAACCACAGAGTGTACTCAACGGAAAACTGCTGTCGCAGAGGGTCGTAAGACTTGATCCAACCTTCAACGACTGAGTGCCACGTACAGCGAATCCGTCTCCAAAAGTTGAAAATCTGATCTGTCGACAAATTTGTCCAAACAATCTAAAAAACTACAACATTCGCAACTTGCATTTTGGTAGACGAAATAACCATCTGGATCGGGAGTGCCCAGTTGATCTTTTTTTTTGCTCATTCATTCTACAACACCGCCTACCGACCTTCAATGACGATTTTGGGGCTTGATGTGCATGAGTTAGCAGTTGACTCATACAAATCATATATCGTGGGGTTTAGCTGTGTCAAGGGACGCAATCGCCTTGAAGTATAGCGTGTTAGGTTGGGTGCTTCACCCATAGCAAGGTCATTCCGGCAAGTGACTAGGGAAGCAACCGTCCGGGTCTTTACTTTCCTTTACCGAAAGTGTAACAAACCTTAGCCTACGTTGACACATTTTTTCCTGTCATTATCGTGGGGACCGATCAATAATATTAAATCAAGGGAGGTTAGAGGGGGTTTGTACCTGACGTTTAATACCGCCTCATACAACGATAACACATGGTTTTTATTCATCCCTTGGGCTAGCGGGGGCATGCCCACAAAAACGATGACACATTTTTTTCTTCCCCATTAATCTAGGAGTGGTCCGTTAAGCTGTCACATATTGCACCATATAACAAATTCACCAGTGTTCACTGGCTTGTGCGGGTTTAAAACGAGGACGTGATCGAGACAGAAAAATACACATAAACGCAGACAGACAGAGACACAGACAGACAGAGACACAGACAGATAATAAAGAAGGAGGAAGAAGAAGAAGAATCACTAATTTCACTGTGTTAAGAATTACTTGTATTTTCGAAATCGAACAAAAGAGTTATATCTAACATCAAATCCATAGGCAGGGCTGTATATAAGAGTCCTCTTGTTGTCCTGGCAAATGTGCTTTGTGTTCAATGTGTATGGTCATGGAAATAAAAGCTGTTTAATCTAACATCAAATTCAAATTTTCACTGAATAATTTCAGTGTTTTTTTAAAGCTCCTTTTCCCACAACGTAATGATAACGCTCTGGTCCTGACCTTTATTAATAAACACAAAAAAAATGCTTACCAATGAGTTATTTATCACAATTATTATTTCAGCAACAGACATTTTGCAGAAATGATACAGTTTAACATGGGTCTTATCATGTAACGTTTGCTCCTTAAAAAAGCACTGACGGTGAAAGTTAATCAGAAACGTTCTTACCTTCATTTCACGGTTTATTGAAGGTTTTATGAAGGTATGTCCTTAGGCCGAGAGATACGACATTTAATGTGACCTTTTCATCACGAAAATGAGTCTCTTATCACGAACAGTTCGTTGGGAGTTTTACATGATCTAAAAACACTTTTTACGCTCGTTTATTGGAGAAAACCACATGCAAAATAGATGTTTAGTTTTTGAGATACAGGGTTTAGAAAACGGTACCACTCTAAGCATGATAAAATGAGGGAATCGAATGACATTGGATAACTATTCAGACAAGGCGAGTATAGTTGACACAGGTTAAATGTCACAACTGTGAGCTTTTGAACGATGTGTGTCACTTGTTGGGTCCATTGTAAACGCAGAGGAACACGGATTGTCGTGAATTTCTCTTGTGGACATTTTTTCGAGTCAGTCATTGATATTTTTACTTGTTAGGCGCTGTGACCATTCATTACTGAGTATATACACGCTATCGCAGAAGACAAGGGGGGGTTAACCTTGATATGAAGTCAGGGTTTTATGATGTATGTCTTTAGCTGGGAGGTACAACATTAAATGAGATGAGGTTGATGCTACATGACGTGATGTCCTTACCCGTGGCGTACAACCTTAGATGACATGTTTTGCTGTATAGTTTTAATCGAGGAAAACTTTTTTTTCTTTCTTTGTAACAGATTATGGAGACTAAAACCCACGTCTGTGAGGTCTGTCACGCATCTTTCCAAAGAAATATAACGTGCAAAGACATGTGCAATCTGTACATACTTTAGACACATCTCATATTTTGCAACGTTTGCCATGAAAATGTCGTAACAAAAGAAATTTCGATTTACATTTAATATCTCACGACAACAAACGGCTGCGAGATGAGGAAAAAAAAAACAAAAGAAAGATTGAAAGAAGGAAAACGGAGAGAAGAAAAGAGCAGGAAGAAAAAAAGAACACTTTATCATCAGTCTGTTGGGTAAAACAAAAGACGACGAATAGATCTGAGGGGTGGTGGTGATTTCAATCAAGATGATATTGCTCCCGAAATCCGGCAGATTTATACGCCGACAGTGGAGCACCATTCGCTCTCATTCTTTTGAGGGCAAGCATGAACGCATGTTTAACATCCGCTGGGAGCATCAGGGAAGACCGCACTGGAACGACCGTCTCAACGCAAAGCAAACGATTTAAAATCATCCTCACCACACAGAGACAACGATGACTATCGTTTCTTTCATGCATCCAGAAACAACGTCCGATTCACGGACACTCCTCGTCCTGATCAACAACAGACAAGATATCGAGAGGTTCCTGGAAGACATTAACGACCAGGATGTCTGGAACACGCCAGACAGCAACATCCCGACTCAAAGTAGATGGTCCATCCATCGCCTCAACAGCCTCTGTATCAACCCTCTCCCGGACTACCCCACTGACTGCTGCGATCGTCCTCCATCTGATTTCATCACGACCATCAAGGGCATCTACCCACTCGTGAAGACGAAAACCACTCTTTTCTGTACACCGACAACCTGGGTTGTTTTTCTTTCGGTGCCTCGCCTTGCATCGAGGAGCGTCGCTTAAAAGTGTTCAAACACCTACCCAACTTCTCTTTGAAACATGGTATGAGAACACGGGCCAAGAAAAAGAAGAGGAGTTCCTGGGCACGACGCTCACCGACCTGGAAAAGGCCGAAAACATGTTTGGGGTCAAGTTGGATGTTTTCCAGATTGACGAGTCTTGCCTGGTTCCTTTTCAACGGAGCGAAAACGCACACTCCCCCAACACGATGAGGATCCTCGATTACAAGAATCATTTCTGCTACATCGTGGACCTGGATCAGACCGTCCATCCATGTCCAGCACCACAACGGGGAGGTTCAGACGAAGTACCATACTAACCTACTGAAGAAGAGAAAAATGGTTTACTCGCATTTATTCTAAATCGAAAGGGTTTGGTGCTGCCTCCATCCTTCAGGACCCTCCTTTTGATGTAGAAGAAAGAGAGGGCGTTCCTGTGTTGTTGGTAGGTGTACATAGTCCTTCTGTCTATACAGAAACTCTTGATGACTCCTCCCTCACTGCCCTCAGACAGGACTCCTTGACCAAACTATTGTGGCGTTTGCTGAACCCCTTACAGCTCAATTTGTCAGACACCCCTCTGAAAAAACAGGGTGTCTTTGAGCAAAGAGCCACGGTGCCGTTACCCTTGTACTCAAGTTTGAAAGACTGAGAGTTCTTTTGTCCAATTTTTGTCGTTCCAAGCAGCAGGGAAGAGGGGTCCAGATTCTGTCCAGATAGTTTGCAGGAAACGAAGAGGTCTTGGTGAGCGTCACAAGCTTTAGAAGGGAACCAGTTTTTTGTAGTCTCGGTAGAACTGGCGTTTCAGCTCTGGTTGAACAGCTCTCTCCAACCCGTCTCCACTCAGGGCCATGAACATGGAGTCAGTATCCATTTCACGGAGTTGAAAATAGGGGCGGGACGAACCTGTCGACACAGGCGAAATAGAACTCAACATCCTCGGTTTGGCGTACTGATAAGAGAGCGATTTGTGGGCAGATGCCATCGGGATCTTAGCCTTACTCAGCTCTACTTCTATCAGGTCGTCCATCAGACTAGTCAGTTTCTGAAAAGGGATCGTTGATCAGCTTGCATACATCATCCTTCTTAACGTAGGTGACATCCATGAATACATCTGTGTTCCCTTCTTTTCGAAGGTGCCAACTACATTCCCAGATTTTACCAGATTGACGCCCAGAGTGATGCCGAGGTACTCTCTGATGTCCTGGGTGGTTTTGTTGTTTTTTCTAAGTTCATCCATGGTCTTTCCGTTTACTGGGTTGACGTCGACTCCACGTGTCTGGCGACAGTCGTGTCCATGGAACAGACATCCGTGGAATTGGTAGGCCATCCTATGTTCGGGTCCCACCTGTCTACCCTGATCTGGAGTCCTCCCAGTGCCTATTCCTTGCTGTTGTACTTGTGGCGGTTGAAGACGTTTTCTTTGTGGATGACCCATTCCAGCCATGCTCTCGCCGTCTCTCCATAGACGTCGTTTTTCCGGCTTGAAAGTTGCTTCCCTGCGTCGACGGACAAGATGTTCCGTGGGCATCTCCTGCATTAGAGCCCACGGATACAAGGCGTTGACGTCGTAGCCTTCCAAACACTGGACTGACTTTTCACCTGGGACCCGAGTCATCCCCTTCTCGTGTAACGTGTGCAAAATGATGGATGGCCCTCCCACCATTTCCTTGCACAGCAACTCGTGGAGATCTTTTGTTTTTGTCGTTGACCAGAGAGAAACAGACATCTGGGGAAGCCGTCTTGAACAGGTACCTCAACGTCAGTCCAGGGATCCTGATGGCATCCTTTAAGCATGTCCAATCCCAGAACGGAGTACTGACGTGTCTGCTTTTCCGGGGCCTCCAGGAAGGGCATGACGTCAAGGTTGTTGTACCACACTAAGAAATCCCTCAGAGCGGTCATGCCATTCTCTTCCCAAACTCGTTGGCAGTAAACGTAGTCTTCCTCGCTGATAGAATCGTTTTCAGGGAGCTGAAGAACGCCTCTCGTGGAGGAAGAACAACGTCGTCCAGTTTGTCCAGCTCAGTGATGTACTCGTATGGGAAGAAGCCCTTGCGTTCCTGTACCTCGAAAGCGGCCAAGTATTTGGAATAGGAGTATCCAGGAGCGATGTAACAGGTGATGTCCAAGAATTTCAACTTCTTTGTGCTGAAGCATTTGTACTGGTGTTGTTCTTCACCAGAAATGTGAAGGGAGCCGACTCTTCTTCTTCACTGACGACCCATCTCTGGAAGAAATAAGGTTTGATGAGATTGAGGTCGTAGTTCGAACTGTTGAAGCCTACCACGGGCAACTCTTCAGTCTCCCTTTCATCCCTTGTCTGTCTGGGTCTCTGTCCGTCTGATCTACTGCGTGTTATGAGAAATTTTTCTGTCTCTGTCTCGACAACAGCGAACCACCTTGTGACGGGGGTAGCACACCATGCTCCATTGCCTTTGTCTGCTCCCTTCCCTCTTCAAGGTGGTTCTCGCTGTTGTCATCGAGACAGAGACAGATTAAATCCATCTAATCTCAGACAGATAGGACAACGGACAGGGGAGACACAGACAGCAATATGAAAAGGAGAAGGGAAGAGTTGCCCGTGGTTTGGCTTTTCAACAGTTCGAAAACTAACGACTCAACTCATCAAACCTATATTATTCAGAGATGGGAGGTCAGTGAAGAAGAAAGAGTCGGTATCCCTCAAATTTCTGGTGAAGAACAACGACCATACAAATTTTTCAGCACAAAAAAGGGTTAAATTTTTGGATATCACCTTTTTACATCGCCCGGGAAAACTCCTTTTCCCAAATATTTGGGCCGCTTTCGAGGTACAGGAACGCAAGGGTTTCCCTTCCCCCTACAGTACATCACTGAGCGGGACAAACGGGACACGTTTTTTTTCCTCCACGGGGGCTTTCGGCAGCCCCCCTGAAAACGAGACTATCAGCGAGGAAGACTACGTTTATCCCAAACGATTTGGGGAAAAGAAAGGGCATGCCCGCCTGGGGGATTCTTATGTGGAAAACCCAACCTAAACTCATCCCCTTCCTGGGGGCCCCCCGGAAAAGCAGAAAACTCTGTACTCCTTTTCTGGATTGGACATGCTAAGGATCCCATCGGGATCCCTGGCCCTTTTTTTGAGGTCCCTTTTTCAAGACGGTTTTCCCCAGATGTCTTTTTCCCTCCGGGTCAACGACAAAAAAAAAAGATCCCCCAAATTTTGCTGTGCAAGGAAATGGTGGGGGGGCCCCTCCATCTTTTTTTACCCGGGCCCAAACGAGGGGGATGCCCCTCGGGTCCCAGGGAAAAGCCAGTCCAGTTTTTTGGAAGGCTACGACCCCAACCCCCTTGTATCCGGGGTTCTTTTGCGGGAGATCCCAGGGAACACCTTGTCCGTCGACGAAAGGGGGAAGAAACCTTTAAACCGGAAAAACGAGGGGTCTCCGGAAAGACGGGAAGAGCATGGCGGGAAGGGGTCATCCACAAAAAAAAACGTCCCCACCGCCACAAGTAAACAGAAAGGAAAGGAACAGGAGGACTCCAGATCAGGTAGACAGGGGGGACCCGAACATGGTTGGCCCCAAAACCCAGGGAAGTCTGTTCCATGACACGATTTTGTCCCAAAACACGGGAGTCACTTAAACCCCCAGAAACGGAAAGACCATGGTGAACTTAGAAAAAAAAGGAAAAAAAAAAAACCCCCAAACCCGGGGAAAACAGAGAGTACCCGGCAAAAAGGGGGGCTCAACCGGGTAAAAATCGGGAATGTATTGGGCAGTTTCAAAAAAGAAAGGGAACACAATGTCCCAAAAGGATGTCCCCTACGTTAAAAAGGGATGATTAGAAAGGGGACCAACGACCCCCTTTTTTCAAAAAACTGACTAGTCTGATGGCCCGCCCTGATAGAAAGTAGACCTAAAGAAAGGCTAAGATGCCGATGGATCTGCCTATCAGTACCCCAAACCGGGGATTTTGATTCAAATTCCGCTTGTGCCCGACATTCGTCCCGCCCCTTTTTTTCAACTTCGTGAAATGGATACTGCTCCATGTTCATGGCCCTGGGGAAGGGGTTTGGGAGAGAGTTTTTTTCAACCACGCTGAAACCCAGTTCTACCGAGACTAAAAAAAAACGGGTTCCCTTCAAAAGCTTTGACGCTCACCAAAAATTTTCTTCGTTTCCTGCAAACTATCGGGACAGAACTGGACCCCCTTTCCCCGCCGCTTGGGGAAAGACAAAAATTGGACAAAAAAAACTCCAGCCTTTCCCAAAATTTGGGACAAGGGTAACGGCACCGTGGGCCCTTTTCTCAAAACAAAACCCCGTTTTTTTTTAGAGGGGGGTCTGACCAAAATTTAACTGTAAGGGTTCAGCAAACGCCCCAATAGTTTGGGCAAGGGGTCCCCCTTTTGAGGGCAAAGGGGGGAGGAGTGATCAAGAGTTTTGTAAGACAAAGGACTAGGGAACCTAACCCAAAAACACAGGGAAAGCCATCTCTTCTTACATCAAAAGGAAGGGGCCCCCGAAGGATGGAGGCACACCCAAAACCCCCTTTTAATTTTGAATAAATGCGAGTAAAAAAATTTTTTTCTTTTTCATAGGGTTTGTATGGTACTTCCCTCTGAAACCCCCCCGGTTTTGGGGCTGGACATGGGTGGACGGTCCCGATCCAGGGCCCCCGATGTACAGAAATGAAAACTTGAAAACGAGGATCCTCATCGTTTTTGGGGGGGTGTGCGTTTTTCGCTCCCCTTGAAAAGGGAAACCCGGCCAAACTTTTTCAATCGGAAAAAAATCCAAAAATTGACCCCAAACATGTTTTCGGCCTTTTTCCCGATCGGGGAGCGGGCGGCCCCGGAAAATCCCCTTCTTTTTTTGGCCCGTGTTCTCCCTACCATTTTCAAAGAGAATTTGGGGGGGTTTTTTTAACACTTTTTTTGCACGCTCCCCGATGCAAGGCCCAGGCAAACCAAAGAAAAAAAAACCCCGGTTGTCGGGGAACAGAAAAAGTGGTTTTTTGTCCCTTTACAGTGGGTAGATGCCCCCCATGGTCCCCTGAGGAAATCGAAAGGAGGACGGGTCGCAGCAGCCCGTGGGGTAGTCCGGGGAGGGTTGATACAGAAACTGGTTGAGGGGATGGGAAAGGAAACCAAACCAGAAGGAGGGCGATCGCACCCCAGTGGGGGATCCGGGGGAGGGTTGATACAGAAAATGGTTGAGGCGATGGAATGGACCAAACAAATTTTATTGGGATGTTTTCTGCCCGGCGTTTCCCCCGGGCATCCTGGCGTTAATGTCTTCCAAACCCCTCGATATCTTCTGTTGTTGACAGACGAGGGGTGTCCATGAAAACGGGCGAAGTTTCTGGATGCTGAAAGAAACGATAGCATCGGGGGGGCTCTGTGGGGGAGGGTGATTTTTAAATCGTTTGCTTTTTTTCCCCAAAAATGGCCCTTGAGACGGGCGGGCCAGTCCCCTTCCCGATGCCCCAGCGGATGTTTTAAAAATTCGTTCAGTTGCCCTCAAAAGAAAGAGAAAGGGAAAGGGGCTTCCCCTTTTGGCGTAAATCTGCCGGATTTTGGGAGCAATAAAATCTTGATTGAAATCACCACCACCCCTCAGATCTTTCGTCGTCTTTTGTTTTTCCCAACAACTGTGAAAAAGTTTTTCCTTTTTTTTTTTTCCTGCTCTTTTCCCTTTTCTCCGTTTTCCCCTTTTTTCAATCTTCTTTTTGGGGTTTTTTTTTTTTCATCTCCAGCCGTTTGTTGTCGGGGAGATATTAAATGTTTAAAACGAAATTTTCTTTTGTTACAAAATTTTCATAGCAAACGTTTTCAAAAAAAGAGAAGAGTTTTAATAAAGAGGTTGGGCCCCAGCATCCTGAAACATCTGACTTAGTCCCCTGACTCCTGTACAAGCAACAGGGCCACGAACCCCGCTGACCAAACAGCAACTGAAAAGGGGGAGAAACCTGTACTCGAGAGGCAACTCCCCGCCAAAGCAAACAACGGGGGGCAGCAAATAATTATTCCTTTCCTTTGGGTGAGTACGGACAATCTTTTTTTAACATGGACTTCAAGTTCCCCTGGAAAACTCTCAACATGACCATTTTGCCGGGGGGTGATACGGGGGAAAAATGCCCTTTCACCACACAAAACATGAAACCTTTCTTCATGGGGTCAGAGTTTAACTGAGCATCCCGATCAGACAAAAACCCTTCAGGGGGAAAACTAAACGAGAAAAAAATGCCAACAAAGCCTCTACCACAGCAACAGAGGAACTATCCTTCAACGGAAAAGCCTCCAGAATATGAATCATGTCAAAATATAATGATGACCTTGCTCCGAAGGAAACAATGGACCAACAAGATCAACAGCCAGACAATCAAATGGAGCACTGATCAGTGGAACAGAAGCAAGGGGTACGGGACAAACTCTACCCTTTGATACCATCGTCTGACACACATCACAGGAAACAACTTACTTCGCTACATCAGCAGTCATTCCACAAAAGAACTTAAGAACTCTAGCCAGAGTATGCCGAGAACCACAATGACCTGACAAAATCAAATCATGTGCCACAGCCAACAGTGTAGGTTGGAGTTCAACAGGAACTACAACCTGATCAGAAGATATGTCTTTTTGACAAAATGCCTAACAGAACTCCATCAAACACGCAGTAGTAAGAGGTAGTTGTACCAACTTCTTCATGTCACCAGAAGACTCACCTGGGGAAGTGATTACCACGAAAGCTAGTGACCCAGTCTCTCTTCGGCACTGTGTGATGTTTCTAGGCTGGCAGATCTGCAGAAACTAAATAAAAATCCTCACTCACCCGACTGACACAGAACGCAGATGAGTAGCTGAGCCACTTCAAAATTGTCCTCACAAATGTGGACCAGACAAAATGGCCTGTAATGCAGACACAACCATTAGCCCTCGCCACAATCCCAGTAAACAATGTTAAAAAGCCTGCACTCTTTTTTGATAATAGAATTGCTATTCAGTTTTCTGCTCCCTTCAGTATAAGGCATGTGTCACACAACAAATAAAGTAGTTGTTTGAAAACTCAGCACAGTAGATGAAAAGTCTAAAAAAATCATGTACAGGGTACTGTTTTCTGTCCATACTGCTCTTTCTGACTTGCTGTTTATATCTGGACAATTAGATATGAATGGAGGCTGCTTGTAAGATGCTGTTATTTTCAGTACAGCCATCTTTGTAGAGTGATCATTGGTATTGCCAGTTGCTGACCTTTGTTAATCTGTTTGTTGTCATCTTCTGTTTTGGGTTGCAGTTTAGGGGATGGTCCTCTGCATCAAGTGGTACAGGCTTCATTGATCTTCTCAAAAGAGACACTGGCCTCGAAAACATCAGTGAGATCAAGGCAGCTATGTTTGACAGGAGCAAGTGGGAGTACATCACAGAGGCTCAGTTGGAAGATCGGCCTAACTGAACTTCTGTCTTTTCCAATGCTTTTGTGAAAATATTTCAGTTTCACCAATTTAATGGCATTGTGTTAAATGTTTTCTCAGATATTTGTAAAACCTGTGATGAATCCAACAGTTAACTGGAGTCAAATCAGTCAGTTTTGTTGGTTCTGGTGCACTGCTCATGGCAGGTTATCCTGCAGAGTTAATGTGGTTAATGTATTGTAATATACACATAACTATTAGGAATACCAGTGAGATTTGTATGAAACACGCATCATTTTTCTTCCTTTATGCCAAGCTTTCCTAATTCTTGTATGTAGTAATGTGGAACTTGTGTGTTTATGTTTTAAATGTTTGATCTTGTGCCTAGATGCATGTACATGTGTGTGATTGTATTTGTCCTATTTTAGGATGCCATGTCCATAAAAACAGTATCGTTAATCTAAATTGTTTCTAGCTGTGCCCCTGTTTACAAAATTTTATTTATTTTTTTCAATACATGTTAC
>JAFLJL010016267.1:14804-32304 GCA_018398815.1 Conus ventricosus
GTTCACACTGTATGTTTTCTGCGGTCTTAATAACATTTAATCGAGTGAGAATTAGTCACGAGTGTTCACAGTTTTGAGGTTGTTGCAATCATGAGGGGCAAAGACTGAGCTACGAATGAATCATCTTGAGTTGTTTTTCTCTCTCTCTCTCTCTCTCCTCTCTCTCTCTCTCTCTCTCTCTCTCTCTCTCTCTCTCTGATATCTGTTGTTACATGAAAAGACAATAAATCTGTGTATCATATTAGTTCACATTATGTTGTGAGACTGAGAGAAGAAAACACGAAACGCCGTTCTTTGTGCAGATTCTTATACTTCTATATTTTCTCTCTCATTGAAATCAGAGATCCTTGGCAAAAAGAGGGTGGCAGCGACACACACACACACACACACACACACACACACACACACACACCCACACGCACACACGCACGCACGCACGCACGCACGCGCGCACACACACACACACACACACACCACACACGCACACACACACACACGCACCCCCCCCCCCCCCACCACACACACACAGACACGCACGCACGCACACATACACAGGTGGCAAAGCCAGCAAAAAAAAAAAAAAAAAAAAAAAAAGAGAGAGGAGAAGAAGGGGGGGAGGGGGAGAGAGAGAGAAAAGAGGGGAAACCTAAAAAAACAGGGGTTTCTACCCCAAAACCCACCCTAAACCAAATTTTGGGGGCCCCCCCCCTTTTTTAGACCCCGTTTTATTATTCTCTGACAAGTTTTACTTCTAAAAACCAAAAAAAAAACGACTATCAACAAACAAACATACTGTGTAGGGTTATCTTTTTCAATATTTAATTTACTAAATTTTTCGATTTTTTTTTTTTGTTTTAATCCTGGGTTTTTCCTGATCTTTTTAAAATAACATCTTTTTCGGCTTTAACATTCATAAAAATGGGGTTCCTTGTCTTTCATTTTGGAAAAAAAAACTACGTTTTTTAATTGTTTCTCAAAAGTTTTTTTAAAACTGGTTAATTTTTTAAACTTTTAAAATCCACACACTTATCCCAGCTGTTTTTTCCCCACTAAAAGCCATTTTTTTGACAAATTTGTTTCTTTTTTTTTAAATTTTTATCTCTTTCTGCCGAACAGTCCCCCATAAAAAATTAGTGCCCTTGCGTTTCCCTAAAACCCAATTTAAAAAAAGTGTTTAAACACTCACCCCACTTTTTGGGCTGGGAAAATTTAAAAATATTGTCACATCCGCCCATAAAAACCCTTCAATCATTTTATGGCTTTGTTCCTTTTAAAGGGTTTTGGGGCCAGAAAATTACTTATGATAAAAATTTAAATAACGAAAAAACTGTTTGTAATAGGCCCGAGGCCAAATATTTTTTTTCCACAGCCAGCCCTGCCCCCCAAATCATTGAACAAGAGGGGTTTTTTATCATAACTTTTTTAACATTGGAAATTAAACCCCCAAAATTTTGTCTGCTCCTTTTTTAAAAAAAATTTTAAAATAAAAACCATTTTTTTTTTTTTAAACATACCTCTGTAAAAACGTTCATTTTAAAAAAAAACCCTTGAGGCCAAAATGTGTAAGTTTAAACCCAAAAACAGTTTTGAAAAGTTGTTTCTTTTTTTAGACAAAATTTTTGTTTTTGGTTGCTTTTTTAAAAGACCTTAATTTTCCCTCACCGTGTGAAGAAGAAGAGGGTAATTTTTAAAGGGGTCAACTTTTCAAATTGTTTTGCCACAAATTAAATTTTCCTTTTAAAGGACTCCCCGACGCCCACGCTCCATTCCTCGCCCATTTTTTAAGACAAAAATTTTTAAAATTATCTTTGTAAAACGGTCTCCAAATTTTCATTTGGGGAATGAACTTTTTAATTTTGTAAAAAAGCGCCCCTTTTTTTAAAACCTTTTCCCTCTTCTGTGGAGGATTCCTGTTTTTTTCCCAAAACGGCGTTTTTTTCAATCCTTTTCCGACTATTGTCCTCGGGCATAAGCCTTACATGAAAAGGGCCCAAGATTTGAATCCCCTTTTTCTAAAAAATTTTTTTAAACGGCTAAAAAAAATTTAAACGGGTTTTGAATTAAAATTTTATTTTCCCTTTAAATATGGTTCCAAGTGCCTTTTGAGGTCGGGGTTTTCAAAACTATTTTATATTCATACGGCCCAACATTTTTTGTTTCCCTAAAAATTGGGCCCCCCAGTTGTTCTTTTGGGAAAAACTTTTTCTGTCCCCAAACCCTTTTTTTTGGCGTTTTTTAATCCCCTTTCTTTATTTGAAACTAAAAAACCATAAAAAGCCCCCTATCTCACCGTTCTGTTAAAAGCCCGGGAAATCCGAAAGGGTTCTTTTTTTTCTAAAGTTATAACCTCAAAAGGGCGCAAATGAAAACCCCCAATTCTTCTGGCCGCGCGACATTTTTTTAGTACGTTTTTTTATTTTATTTTTTTAAAAAAAATGGGGGCGGTTATCACTTTTTACGACTTTCCCTTTTTTTGTCTGGGGATTTTTACTTTTTAAATGTTTCTGCCCCTTTCCGCAACTAATCTTTTAAACTGAAAAATTGGGGGAAAATGTATAATTTCATAATCCCCAATTATGCACCCTTTCCCCCTGATGGAAGGCTTTAAAACATTTTGGGGGCCTTCCATCCATAAGTTTTTCATCAGCTCCAGCTAAATAAAAATTTGAACTTTGGTTTAATGAATAAAAAGCAAGATTGAGGGGGACTTTTCCCCCCTCCATAAGAAAGTTTTGTCTGGTTTTTTAACCCCAAAAACTATGAAATTTCCCTGACGGGCCAGTTGAAAAAGCCAAACATTTTAGCTAGCCCCTTTACCCAAAAATATTTCCCTTTATTTTCTTTTTCTTCAGGCTAAATGTTAACATTGTTTTTTAGATTTGAAATTGTTAATTTTGAGGGTAATGTTAAAGGGTTACCTTTGGCTTTTTTTTAGTGAGAAAAAAACCCATAAAACCATCGGTATGGTTTAACGGGCCAACTAATTTTTTTTCTTTTTGTCAATTTTTTTTTAAATTTTATTATTTTTTCTTGGTTTCAGTTATATTAAACCATAAAAAATTTTGTAAAAAATTTCATGGAGTGAAACCTTTAGGGTTCCGCAATGTTTTATCAATAGCATACTCTAAAAAACAAAGGGGCTGTCTTAGTTTTTATTTTTTACAAACTTTTTTTAAAAAAAATTTAAAAATGATGCTTTTCAAATTTTTACTAATGAAAAAATATTCGTTGGGCCGAAACTACAATTTTAAAAATTAAAAAACTGATCCCCCTTGCCATTTCGTGCCCCGGGGACTGACACCTTTAAAAGTAAAGGTGAGTACGCCTTTTTAAAACAGTATTTTAAACCCCCCCTATTAAAAAAAAATCCATCGCGAAAGTGTGGGTTTAAGTCATCCAATGCTTTTTAAATCAAAACCCAGTTAAACTTTGTGTTTTTTGTGCACCCCAACTGGGGGGTGGAGTATCTTTATGCTGATCAAAAAATTTATCCTGATCCTTGGTGAGGTCAGAAAATTTTAGATTTCATTTTTTTTTAAATTTAACGTTTTTTGACTAAAATGCAAGCAACCAATTCCCAAATGAAAAACCTTTAAATCCATTTTTTCAACAAAAATTAGAAGGGAAGGGCTTTAAAAAGGGTTCTGTAACAAAATTTAATTTTAATTTTTTAAGGGACAAAACTTTAGACAAAAAGTTGGACCGCAACCCTGGCTTTGGGCCCCCCCTTTTTTTTTTGGGGCGGGCACAGAAAATTTAATAACTATGTTTTGGAATCCTCCTTTTAATCTTTCTCTTCAGACACAACTGTTCACCTGGGTTTCCATAGAGAAAGAGCATAAAACAGCGTGGACAAATTTATTTTAGACACTTCTAAGGGGCCCTTTAACTAGAGCGGGAATAGAACAAATTTTAACGACTCATTCGTATTTTACGTTTGGGGGTTTCTAGGTTCGAAGCACAGGCAAGATCGAGCAAAAAGGGACCCTTCTACTGGTTTTGGAATGCACAAAAAAAATTTTGGGGCTTTTTATAGGGGAAAGCCATTAATTCTAAAATTTCGATTTCCTTCGAAATTAAAAAAGGTACCAAAATTTTTTTTAAAAATTTCGCAAATCGAAAGTAAAACTTTGTTTGGGGCCCCCGGGGTTTAAAACCTGTACCTTCTAAACCTCAGACTCCGGGTTTTGGGAACAAAAAATAAACACAACAAAAAAAATTCTTGTTCCCAGGAAATGAACAAAGGGTTTGGGAAAAAAAACGACTTTTAAAATTTAAAAATTTCCGGGGGGGTAATATTAAAAACAAAAAACCAAACAAGCCCCCCCCCCAAAAAAAATAATTTATCCAACCCCCAAGGGCCCCAAAACCCCAAAAGGGCCCAATTGGGAAGAACACCAAAGTGCCCCGGAATTCCAAAAAAAAATTGCCTTTAAATTTTGAAAAGGCGGCACTTTTTTTTTGGGTTTAAATGGCTTAGGTTTTAACGGGGCCCCTTTATTTTAACAAAAAAGAAAAACCAAACCCAATTAAGGAAAAACTAATCCCCAAAATAAGTGCTCACCCAAAAAACCCCAATACTTTGCTCGCGTAGAAAAAAAGCCATTTTAACAATACTCCCTAAAAAACCGGGAAAAGCGTCCAGGGCTTTACTGGTTTAATTTTTTTTTTAATAAATCCGCAAAAAGGGTTTCAATTTTTTTTTTACCCTTGTTTTTTTCAGGGGGAGGGGGATGGCGATGGGGGGCCCTAGGTTTTGACCTCCCCCGCCGCCTGAAATACCCCAAACCCCAGTGTACTTATTGCAAATCCTAAGGGCCCGTTATAACGTTTTTGTTTTAAATGTGACCCCTTGCTCTCAAAAACAGTGTTGAATTCGTTCTGTAGCGTTGTGCCCCTTTCCATAAAAATTTCCCTTTGGGATAGTTTCTTTTATTCTCTACTTGAGTTCGTTTTGTTCTCGGTTAGTAAAACGCCGCTTCTTTTTCTTTTTAAATTTCTCATTCTTAAAGATTATTTAGTCTTTTTTGTTTATTTTTTCCCTTCAACCCGGGTTCCTAAGTTAGCGTCCTTAGCCTCAGCAAAGTTTTTTTTTTTCCTTTTATAACCCTCTTTAGTTCCCCTCATTTTGGTTTAAAATTGTTTATTAATTCACCTCTAAGGGTTTTCTAAAAGCCACAAATAAAGGGGCCCCCTCTAATTCTCCGGTGGGTATGGGGGAGTCGGGGATATTTTTTTTAATGCTGTTTCTTCTGGGGGGGGGGTTTTGTTTTCTTTTGAAATTTTTTATTTCATCTGCTGTTGTTTTTAAAATTTTAAAGTTCCTTGTTTTGTTTTGGGTTTATCTGTTGGGGGGTTCTTGTAGGTGTTTAAGTTTGCAACTTGTCCCTATCAAATTTTTGGGGGTTTTGGGGGAAGGGCCAAAGGGCGATTTTTTTGGGCTCACACTGAGCCCTTTTCAAATTGTCCCCACACCCAAAAAAACTTTGATGATTTGGGTTTTAAAAGGTTTTTAAGCTGAACAAGTTGTTTTTGGGCCCTTTTCCCCACAAAAAAAATGGTCATCTTTTTTACTTCAAAATCTTTAAAGGGTATTATAAATTCGGGAGGTTTTTGGGCCCCCTTCACTTTGGAAAAATGATTTTAAACCTTACTTTTTTGTTAATTCACGTCGTATTTGGAGCGCTGAGCGAGGGCTGTATAAAAGGGGGAGTCTTTTTCCCTCTTGTGGGCCTCCAGGATCGGAAAAAATCAAAATTTTTTCCAATGCCCCATGTTTTAAAAAAATTTAAACCCTTTTTTATTTTGTTTTAAAAAAAAAAAGTCAAAAGCATTTGGCTCAATTTTGACCCCCATAAAAAGACTAAAGACCCCTTTGGCGTAAAGGGAAAATTTAAGGGGAAAAAATTACGTTCCAAAAAAATCCGTCTCCTATTGATTCAGATAAAATTTTTTTTACTTTTAAAATTTTTCCAAAAAAACCTGGGAGGGGGATGAATAAATTTGTGCCAGGCTCTGCGCGCCCTTCCCTTCCCCCTGAACTCGTTTCAAAAAGGGGGCCCCCAAAAAGGAAACAGTTGAAACAGAACCCGGGGGGGGGGCCCCCATCGTTAAAAGAAAATTTCTATAAAACTTGGGGGGAAAGAAAAAATTTTCTTTACACAATGCAGAAATATTTTCAACCTTTTTTTAATCTATGGCAAAAACCGGGGTGAAAGGGTGATTTTGCTTTTTAAAAGGAATCGAAAAGGGAAAAAGCACAAAACAAAAGAATAGGCGTTTAAAGATGCTAAGAGGGGAAAAAGGGGTTTGGGAAAGCCTTTAATTTAATGCGAAAGGAAAGGGGTTTTTTTCCATACCCTTTTTTTTTGAGTTGTTAAAAGGGGCATCCCCCCATACTTTCAAGGAGCATTAAAAACTTTTTGGGTCATTGAACAACTTTAATGACTACAAATATGTTATTTTTAAACTAACCCGACAAACCCAAGCCAAAGTACAGCATTTCTGACAACTCGTTGAGTTTGACCAAACGTTAGCAAAACCCCAACTTAGCAAGTCTGATTGAGCAAAAAATATCAGGGCAAAATTTTTGCAAATTTTATTAGAAAAAAGTGATTTTTTTTTCTAAATATCCCAAAACAGGGCAGACAAAAATATGGGAAAATTTTTGTTTTAGTGCCACAGCAAGGTCCTTAAAAAGGGATTTTATTGCTGTGTGAAAAAAGAACCCAAATTTAAAAGACAAAATGAAATTTTGTTTTTAAACCCCAAAAAAACGAAAGTGCCAAAGTTTCAAATTTAGGTTTGTCCCAACCCCAAAACAAAGGTTGCGGGCCCCAAACCTTATCGGGGATTTTGGGTTTAAATAAGGAAAAATGGTTTTTGGGGGGACCCGGGGGGTGAAAAACCAAAAGGTTTTTCCTTTTGGGGCCCAAAAAATTTTACAACTTACAAAACGGGTTGACCTTTTATAATTTTTTAACAAAGAAAAAATTTTTAGGGGTTGACCAAAAATCAAAAGAGGAAAAACAGTTCATGGAAGGGGGGAGAACTGTGAGGGACCTAATAAAAAAATTTAAAAATTGATAAAGAAAAAAAGGCCCCAAAAAAAAAACCCTTAAAGTGTATTTTTTTTTTTAAAAAAAGATGGGAGCCCGAAAATTCAAGATAACAGATTTTGAAAATATACCCAAAAAAAATTTTTTTTTTTTTTAAAAAAAAAACATGCTGTTAAACCCTTATCCCAGGTCCCCAAAAAAGGATTTGCAGGCGCTTTTGCCGCTATAGAAAGCCCCTGACATAAAAACCTTTTTGATTAACCCAAATTTCCAAAAGCCCGGCCCAAAATACTAGGCAGGCCTTTCAAAATAACCCAAAAAAACCCAAAAGAAGGGAAATTTTGCTGTCTTTAATCTGTTAAAAATATGTTAAAACTGGGGGGTCGCCCAAATTTTGCTTTTCGGGAAAGAGTGTAGGGGTCTTTGCAAAAAAGGTGTTGGTGCACCAGCAAACTTTACCTTCTAGGCGGTTGTCTTTTGGGGGCTTGGCCTTTTGGGTCATTAGCCGTAAGTACTGCCAGCAAGAAAAAAAAAACTAAACTCCAAAAGGGCCAAAAGGCCCTGGGGGGAAACTAATCAGCCCAAAATTTGTTCCCTTCCCAAATGACAAAAAAAAAGCACTAGCTGACCCCAAACACACGGAAAGGGGAAAAAATTTAAATCGTCTACAGGGTGATTTTTTTGGGGCTACAAAAAGGGCAAAAGTTTGATCTTCCCAAAAAAAGGCAAGGGGAACTTTTTTTTTTTCCCAAAAGCCCAAAAATCGATAGATAAAAAAGGAATGTTTTAAAAAAAATAAAAAGAACATTAAACTTTTTCTAAACCCGCTCGCATTAACAAACCCCCAAAAAGGCGTTTATACTTTCTTTAGGGGTCCCAAACACAAAAAAGGGCCGTTGATATTGATTCTGATTAAAAGACCCTGGGGGTCGATGTTTTTTTTTTTTAAATTTTAAAAAAATATTTTTGGCCCGAAAAGAAAGCAAACAAGGGGAAGGGTATATGAAGGCCCAGATGAAATTTTTTGAAGGAATGCCCCGAGGAAAACCTTTGGGAAGGGGTTCGAAAGATATTATTTAGAAGTTATTTAAACCAGGAAAAAGTGCGGGGGAAGCGTTGTAAAAATGCCAAAAACTCCCAAATTTTTAAGTTTAAAAAAACATTGACCCGCCCGTTTTAAAAAATAATGTTTGCTGTTTTTTAAATTTGAAATAAAATGACAATAAATGAAAAAAAAACTAGAATCGGGTTCAAATAAAACAAACTACTATTCTTTTCTCTTTAAAAAACTTAACACCCGTTGGGCAGAAAGAAAATTCGCTTACAAAAGTTTTTATTGGGGCCGGGTGAAGGGAAACCCCAAAAAGAAGGGGCCCGGTGGTCAGAGGGCGAAGCCAAAAAGGGTTTAAATTTTAAAAAAGGCCAAAATATGCCAACCCATTTTAGGCAAAGGGTTACATTTTCCCCTGGGCCCCCCCGCATTGCTAGCGAAAAGAAGCAGTTTAAACCCTACAAAAAAACAGACAACAAATGTTTCACTGGGTGTGGGTTTTTGGGAAGGCTGCATCACGTCCGGAAACACGCAAAAAAGGGGAGAGGGCTAACTATTGGGATTTCACAATGATCCCTTTAAATTCAAAGGAATTCCTTTCCCCGTTTTTGGTAGATCAAATTGATCATTTGAAAACAAAAAAAACCCAAAAACTGTTTAATTTTCCCACACAGGGATGGGGGAAAAAAAATCTACAACCCAAAGGAAAAACCCAACGATTTGGCGAGGGGGCCAGACAAAAACATGTTGACTTAAAAAACTGAATTTTTTTCCAAAAAGCGGGCTAAACCCCATTAACCTTTTATACCCACAATGATAATTATTGGCCCCAAACTTCAAAAACAAAAAAATAAACCAAGGAATTTTGTAGAAAAAGTTTTAACAAGAATTCCATCGGTTTTAAAACAACCCCAGCGAAAATAAGAAAAAATTGTATCGGCCCAAATTGCGAAAAACAGAAAATAATTAAACCCCCCCCCTTTGGGTTTTTAAAGTTAGTTTTAAGAAAATGGAAACGGATGCCCAAAATTCTCCAAATGTTTTTTTTACGCAGACTTCGGGGTGGGTTTTTGTTTTCCTTTTGAAGGGGGCCCGGGGCCAAAAAAACTTCGAAAAAAAAAAGGGCTTAATGAGTAATCAACAGAATTTTTTCATTTGCCTTCATTTTTTGTCAGGGCCCGGGTGGCGCCCATTCAGCCCAAAAAATTGGTTTTAAAAGGGCCCGATGCTGGGAGAAAATTTTTTTCTTAGAAACGCATGCAGGGGAAATTTCGTAATGACTGTTCTAATAACTAAAAATTATCTGAAAACATTTTAAAGACGGGGGGCCCCCCCGGGCCCCAAAAAAACAGTTTTTAAATCACCACACATTGTGGATTTGTGGTTTTAGAAAATAATTTTTTCTAACAGGAGGACGCAAAAACCGGGGGCAAATAAGAGACCATGATCAAAATTTTGTGGAAAAATTAGAGGAGCTACACGTAAAAAAAAATCTTCAACTAAAGTTTGAAACCAAAGACATAGAAGCTGCCTATATTCTTTTAACCCAAATTGCGAGGTTATTACTCCCCCCTTATAATTTCCCAAACAGTAAAAGGGCGCCCCTTTTTGGGTGTAAACAATTTCAAAAGGGCACAGGAAAAATACATGTGTTTCAAATTTTAAAAAACATGTCTTTTTATGACTCTATGCAAACACCCTGATGGGGGTATTTGAGTCACTAGCATGTCCTTAAAATCCTGCCCAATAACGGAAGAATATTTTTAAAACCCCAAAAACCCCCTGTTAGAAAGGGTTTTTTTCCCTTTTGAATACAATTTAACAGTTGGGAAAAAGGGTTTTATGAAGACACAACCCTTCCCCCTAAAATTTTTCGTTCTTTTTCTATTTTCAGGGAAAGGGAAAACAGTGCCCCCGTTTCCCCGCTCCCAAATGCGTGGGAGAATTTTTGAGTGTTTAAAAAAAATGGGGGACTTTTAGAAAAAATACTTGAAGGCTGATGTTGTTTGTTGGCGGACTTTTTTGGAAAAAATTTTAGGAAAAACTGCATGAAAAAATTTTTGTTTGGGGTCCCCCGCCATTATATTTCTGCGGGGCCCCGGGTTTAGGCCCGGGGGAAAAAACCTTTCTTTAAATTTACTGGAGTACAAAATTGGGGTTTATTTCTGATTTGCCAAAAGATTTCCCGATGATTGAAAACGGGAAATTTCGTGGGGGAATTAGTAATGGGTCGCCCCCATTTTTTGTAAAGGGAAAAAACAAATACAGGGACGATTATGATCCCAGTTAAAAAGGCTAACTTTCATGAAATTTTGGGTGCAAAACAACTGTATGGATGGGCAATGGCGCAAAACGCTTCCCAAAACGCAACCTTTAAAAAAGTACAAGATAATACAAAAAATATTCAAAGAAACATTAAAAAGGGGTTTAAGGCCCCGTTTGACGTCAAATCAAAAAGCGGGTACTTTTTAGAAGTTAACTTTGAATTCCCAGGAACCCCATGACCTGCATAAAAGACTATCCCCTTTAGGGACAGAAATCCCAAAATGGGAAAAAAGAACCGCCTTTAAAAAAATGGGGTAATCTTTAGGCAAAAAAAAAATTTTTTCTGTATTTTCAGCCCTTTTGAAATTTTTTTTAAGGGCTTTGGGTTTAAGGTTTACAAACTGTTCAAAACGGTTTAAATTTCTTTTGAACAAGAAAAAGGGTTTATGAAACCATAAAATAAAGAAAAACACTTATCTCAGAACTTAAAACCCCCAGATTTCTTCCCAAAAAAAAAAAATTTTTTTAAGTGTGAAAAAACAGTTGTTTTTGGGAAAAAAAATATGGAGAAAACCCCACAAGCGTAAAGGGTGTTTTGATTGGGTCACCAGAGAGAACGATGCCAAAATTTAAAATGACTTCCCAAAACCCAAAAATTTTAGGACCTTCAGAAGATTTCATGATCCCCTTTTTGGTTTTTAAAGGAAAAAAAAAGGGAAAATCAAATTGATAAACCCGTTTTTTTTGGGTTTTTTTTGTTTTAGAATTATCAAAGCCCTTTTTTGTTGAATTTCTTTTTGACGAAAACTTTAAAAAAACCCTCGTACCTGAACCAGAGTACTTTACCAAAAAAGATCCAAAAGTTTTGTTATAGGGTTTCCCTAAATGGGAAAACCAAAATTTTAAAAAGACAAAAGGAAAATTTAAAGTAGTACAAAAAGGGATGCGGGAAAGGTTTCACACATCTGATTAACCCCAAAAAATTCGCCTTTGCATTCAAAACCCTTTAAAAAGAAGGTTTTAGGAAAGATGAAGGAAAGAAATTTTCCCGGGAAAAGGGGGAAACAAAAGGGGGTTTGTTTTGGGGTTTTAAGGTTTAAAAAAAGTTTTCAGTATTTGCGAAACCAGGGGGGGAAAACAAAACCCAAACAAAAAAAAGCAAAGGGAAAATCTCCCCAGTGTTGTTGCAGTCGAGTAAAAAAACCCTGAAAAAACCCAAAAGAACATTTTTCAATAAAAAAATCAAGACCCAACCCTAAAACTACATTAACTACAAGGGGATCAACACCAAAAGTTGTAACAAAAGGGAAATCATTAAAATAGAAAAAACACAAAAAAAAGTAATTTTTTTAATTCCCGAGTTTTCCCTATGCAATCGGGCATGGGGAAAAAGGGATAAAATTTTAAATCTTTTTATAATTTTTTCCCCATCAATCATATTTTCCCCCCAACTTTATCAAAAAGTCAAAACATTTTAAAATCCAATTTTAAAACAAAATTTTTTTCAGTTTTTTTTTGATGTGCTTGAATTTTTTTTTTTATCAAATTTTAAGATATTCTTTATTCCCCCAAAACCCGGAAAAATCAAAAATTTGGGGATTTTGGGGGGTTTTAGGGTTGATCTGGATT
This sequence comes from Conus ventricosus, assembly GCA_018398815.1. NCBI lineage: Eukaryota > Metazoa > Mollusca > Gastropoda > Neogastropoda > Conidae > Conus > Conus ventricosus. The sequence goes on from JAFLJL010016267.1 coordinate 26,808, forward strand.
TCATTTCCATGGGGCCCCAAAGAAACCCCCCGCAAAAACCTTTGCCTTAAAAGCAAAATTCATATCATATGATTCCCCGCAACAATTCCAAGGTCCCTTTTCATTTATCATTCTTTTTTTATAAATTTTTTGTTCCTTTGGGGGCCCCTTCCCCTTTTAAATCAAATAAAAATTTCGAAAAACAGTTTTTAAAAAAACGGAACGTTTGGGGCTGGGGGGGATTATTTTTCCCGTTTTTTTCCTTCCAAAAAAATCTTTTGGGGGCGGGGTTTTTTTTGTTTTTTGTTTAGTTTCTCGTAAATAAAAAAACGGGGGGGGATTCATCTTACAAAAATTTTTTTTTATTTCATAAGGGTCCAAAACCCAAACGGAAATTGTTGCCCTGGCGAAATGTCCCCCCTTTTGCTTCTCCCCGGGAAATTGGGGACCTCCCTTTTAAACCAAATGGTAATATTTGTGGATGAAGACTCTCCCTTTAACAACATTTAAATTTTTTGTTTTTTTTATTGGGTTGTTCTGTTTTAGACCCGTTAATTTAAAAATTTCCCCCCATTATTCATTGCACGTTTGAACTGAGGGCCCGTTTTCTAACCCCTTTTGTTTTTGCGAAAAATTGTCAATCAGCTCCCCTGTTGATACTGGTTAAAGGAAAAAAAGCCTTTAAAATAACTGTTTTTTTTAAAGTTTTCAAAACCCAAAAAACCTTGGATCTTTTGGGAAATCCCGGGAAAGCCTTTTTAAAAAGGGGAAAATCAAAGTTTTTTAACAATAATTTAATTTTAAAACGGCCCTTTAAAAATTTTTTCCAACATCGACTTGGGAAACATGCGAGGAAAAAAGTTAAAAGGGCCTCGGTAAATCATTGTTTTTTAGCAACCCGCAACCGCAGAAACCTTTCCCCTTTTTTGTTAATGGCCCCCCCTCTTTGTAATTTTAAGCTACGTCAAAGACTGTAAGGGACTTTTAAAACTTTTTTTGTTTTTAATTTGTATCTGGGGAAATATTTGAAGACCATTTTTGGGGGGTGTCGTTTTGGGGTTGCGTTGGGCAAAAGTGTTTCCCTGTATTCGTTTGGGGGGCGGAAAAAAAATTTGCCAAATCCGGGTTGTTTTTGAACCCCAAACCATTCCTTTGCTGTTTTTCATGACTTTTCCAAAACTGCCCTTTTTTTAGCTTTTTGAAATTTCCCGTTATTCCCTTTCCCAAAAATTTTCCCTTTTTCCAAAAATTGATTTTGTTCATTTTTTAATTTTGCCAATATTTTTGCGCAAAAAAATACACAAAAAGGGCTAAACCCCCGGCCCCCCCAAAAAGCGGGTTTTTTTGCATCCCTTTTTTTTTTTTCTGATTTTGATAAAAAAGGGGCTGAATTTTGGTGGGGGGCCCAATTTTCGTTTGGTTTGCCTGTTTAATTCAAGATTTTATTTTTTTATCGCTTGATCAACATCTTTAAAAAGTGAAAACTGCATGCCCCTGTTTTTTTAGTGTTTTTCGTTTTATAAAATCTAAAATGCTCAATTCCCCTTCTTTTCCTAGTGGTTCTTGTCTGCCCGGGTAGTTGTCCATAGCTTTTTTTTTTGCCCCCCTTTTTCTCTCGCCGTCACCCCCCCAGTTTAATAAAAAGCGTAAAAAATTTTTCTTCCCCCTAAAAAACAAAAGCGCATTAACCACAGGGGACCCCAAACTCATTTCGACCCAAGCCCTTTTTTTATAAATGTTTTTTTTAAATTTTACATATTTAAAACGGGCTGGAATTATTTCCCTTTCTTAAAAATAAAAAAAACTTTCGTAGCAAATGAAGCTTTTAATAAAAGCCCAAACACTTTTCCCATTTTTCAAAAAAATAGTTTGCCCAAAAATGCGGTTTTAAATTTTTTTTTCCGGTTTTACCAAGCAAATTTTGTTTATCCTACACTTAGCCCCCAATTTAAAAGCAGGGTTTTTATACAAGGTTGGGAACAGTTTTTTTTTTGGTCTCATTTTTAAAAAATAAAATTTAAAATTTTTAAATTTAAAAAAAAAAAAAAAAACATGAACATCGATGAACTACCAAACCCCAAGGAAACCCAAAAATTTCCCCGAAATCAATGAATGCCCCAAATTGATGACCAACTATTATGTCCAAAAAAGGAAAAGGGGTATTCTTTGGCAGCATGGGGAAAAAAAAAAAACGTACCTCGGAAATGAATTCCCGATTTTAAAAAGATTCAACAAATGTCGCCCCAAGGGGCATTTGGGAAGGGATAAACAGGGAAGAAGCGAACAGGATCAAAAATGGAAAAAGGCCCTCGGGCCAAAAAGGGTTTTTTTAAATTTTGTCACTAAACTAGTTTGTAGATTTGCCGGGGGATTTATTCTGAAAAAGAAAATTTTAAAGTATGATTTAACGCAGGAAAAAGGTTTTTTAAAAAAATTTATTAGGTCTCTAGGGGTGGGGTTTTTTATTACACAGATTTTTGGGAAAATTAATTTTCGCCAGTTTATCGCGGGAATTTTTTTACTTTTAATAATAGATTTTTTTTTCCCTTTTCCCAAAAACCAGCCCCCGAAAAAACAGCCCGAATCCGAAACCCCAATGAAAACCAGGGGGAGGGGGGGAAAAAAAAGTTTTAAAAAACCTCCTCACCCCGGCGTGTTTTTGCAGGGGGAAAGGGGGTTAGAGGGAACAAACAAAAAAAATTTTAAAGTTACAGAATATAAAAAACCCTAATGAAAAATAAAAGCCCCCCAACGGGCCCCAAAAAATTGTTTCAAAAGCCGGCTTTTAAAAAACCCAGAAAAAGAACAAGTTTGAATTTAAGGGGCCCAAAAACACCAAAGTCTTTATGGAAAATTGAACTTTTAAAAAAATTGTCACTTTGAGCGCCCCCCAAAGCTTTTCTGCTGGGGGCCGGGTTTTTTTTACGGGAAAAAAAAAAAAAATAAACCCGCACAGCGGGGAAAAACCAAAACAGGGCAAAAAAATCCAAAACCCCAAAAAACAGAAGCCGAACAAAAAAAAAGCATGCCAAAAAAGGGCCAAAAAACAAAAGGGCATTTTGTTTCCTTTCAAAAGCAAAAAATAATTTTTAAAAAAATTTAAATAAAATTTTTTTTTTTTTTTTTTTTATTAAAAAAGATCCCTGGCGGGTTAAATTTTTTGTTTAAAATGAAGGAGTCAATTTTAAAAAAAAAGGGCATGGAGTTTTTATTTTAAAGGGCTTTCCCTAGACCGGAATTTTTAAACCCAAAGCGGTTTTTTTCTTAAAGATGTAAGAACTTCCTTAAAAATTTAAAGCTTTACCGGAAATTTCGCGCCCAAGGGGCGCTGAGCAAAAACATCCTCGACGGGTGACCCGCTTTTTTTTTTGGGGGGTTTTGTGTACTATATATTTGACATCTTCTATTTAAAAACAAAAAAAATAGATTGTATTGTTTTTTTTTGATAATTTTTTAAGATAACTTGAAAAAGAACTTGGCTGTTTCTTAAAGGGTGAATTAAATTTAAAACTTTAGGTGACTTGATCAACAAAATTTGGGAAATTACTTGGGGGTTTACTGAGTAAGAACTTGGTTTGTTAAGGGGGGGGGACCCCCTTTTAGTAAGGGGAAATTGGGGGATTACTTGAGTAAGAAAATTTGAAGGGGTTTTGGGGGGGGGGGTTGGTGTTTGGGAGTAAGGAAAATTTTGAATTGTGAAATTTAGTAAGAACTTTGAAGTGGGCTTGAGTAAAAACTTGAGGATGGCTTGAGTAAGAAATTAGAAGTGGGGGGTTTTATGTGTGCAAACCGGGGCAAAATTCCTTTTCTGTAAGGAGAAATGATTAGCTTTTTTCCGGTTTAAAGGGGCCGGGGGGATGCCCCCGGGGGGTTTCATTTAGATAATTACAGGGATCACAGGGAACTACAAAAGGGCCGCTTTACCTGTTGCTGCCCGGGACAAAACCCTGAAAAAACCCTTTCCACCCAAACCACAAACCCCGTAATTAGGGGGGCCCCGGGGGGGGGGCACAGTTTTTCTCGGGGGGGCCAAGGGGGGGGTACAAAAAAGGGGGAAATTAAAGGGGGGACCAAAAATAGGTTTTGGCTTTGGTGTAACCAAAAATCCTTGCGGCCCCCCTTTGAAAACTTTCCCGTCCGAAAGGTTTTTTGAACACGGGAGGTGTGGGCAAGATTGCTCCTGGGCTGATTACAGGGAAATTTTAAAAGGGGGGAGGGGGGACAGGAAAGGGGGGGGGGGCTTGAAAATGTTAGGAAATGGGGGGGGTTCGGGAAAAAATGGGTTGCCCAAAAAGTTAGGAAAATGGTTTTAAATGCCCAAATTTATTAAAAAAAAATAAATGACGGGTGAAAAGCCCTTTTTTTCCAATGAAAAAAGCTTTTTGTGTTTTTTATTTTTAAAAAAAGGGGGGGGGGGGGGGGGGGGGGGGGGGGGGGGGGGGGAAAAAGGGGGGGGGGGGGGGGGGTTTGGGGGGGGGGGGTTAAGGGGCCGGGGGGGGGGGGTGGGGGGGCCGGGTTTTTGGGGGGGGGGGGGGGGGGCGGGGGGGGTGGGGGGGGTTGGGGGAAAAAAAGGGGTTTTTTGGGGAAATTTTAAAACAAGGATTTTACATTGGGAACCCCCAAAATTAGTTTAATTTTAATGTAAAAATTAGTTTGGTTTAAAATTAATTTGCATGAAAAAATTTTTTTTTCCGTTTTTTAAAAAAAAACCCCCCAAGTTTGGGTAAAAAAACAAATTTTTGGGGTTGGGAACACTTTTCAAAAAAAGGGGAAATAAAAAAACTTTAGGTTTTCAAAAACCCCCCAAAACTGGTTGAAATGGTTGGGTAGAAAAGTGGGGGGTTTTAAAAAAATTCTTTAAAAAAAGGAGGAGGGGAAAACACTGAGAGGAAAAAGGGGGGGGGGAAAAGAATTCTGTGGTTTTTACGGGATCTTTAACCCAAACTTAATTAGGTTTAATTCTTTGCCCGAAAGCTGGGGAGGAAAAACCCGGAAAAGGAAATTTAAGGTAATTTATTTTAATTTTATTTTTTAAAAAAATTGGGTTAAAAATTTTTTTTTGTCCACCACCCCACAAAAAAAACATAATTTTTGGAGGGAAACCGCAAAACCCAAAAAAACACCCCCAAAAACCCCCCCCCCCCAAAAAAAACCAACCCCATAGAGGAGAAAAGGGGGGGGAAAAAACATTTTTGGGCACCACCGGGGGGCCCAAAAAGAGAGAAAAACCCAAACCCAATCAAAACCCAAAAAAATATGCTTTGACGTATTTCTACCTCGCAACCATTTACTTTTGGCTTGACCGGTGACATTATTTCTTGCTGTTGTCATAAAAAAAAAGGCAATTGACACTGTAGCAGAGGATTCACAAGACATTTAAGGTAAGTTATTATTATAATTTGTAGTTGTTTTTAAAATTATAGCATGTAAAAAATGATTGTTTTTGTGACTGTTTTCACTTCCCACATGTTTGTTTGTAGATAATCGTTATTTTTTTGGTTATTGAAGTCTTACTTGT
>JAFLJL010016267.1:37304-64091 GCA_018398815.1 Conus ventricosus
TGCATACACACGCAAACCTGTATGTTCCACTTGTATAGAAAATGTAGCAAAACGTCGTCAAAAGTATTAAAGAGAACAAAACTGTAGGGAAAAAAAGGTATTAGTTATGAAAAGTAGTCAATCCATAAAACGATCAACACAGTCCTGAACGCGGTCCCAGAACTATCCCTTCAAACTAAGCTAGTTACAAAAGTAAAGGGCCGCCTTTGATTTTGGGGACTCTAAGTCAATGGTCTGAATGCCGAAAACAAATGCAGCGTGTTCTTTCTGAGCTATTCTGACAGATTCTCACACACCACACTGAATGCCGATAATATCTTTTTCAACTACGCATTTTTTTCGGGTCCAAATATCTCAGCAGCCAAAACACCAAAAATCCGTGAATAATGCAATGAAGTTTGGCCAGGCGCAGATATCACAGCAGTATTGAATTGAGAAATCGCACAGTGCACGTGCAAGCCTGCCTATTTTAACACTTTCTCATGACTAATTTGCCTGCATTGGGTATAAAATGACATGCTAATCGGGCTGCAAATACCCATGCCTCCAAACGAAAACTGTCAACCCCTAGATCGCGGGCCCGGGCCTCTGGGATGGCTCCAAAAGAAACAGCATAATGCCGGCCCATTAGCTCAACCGCCCTCAACCAGTTACGGCGGTTTGACTATAATGCCGGCTTATGCTGTTCCTCTGACAAGTAAGACTTCAATAACCAAAAATAAATATCGATTTTTTTTACAACATGCATACTGTGTAGGATTATCCGTTTTCAATACAAGTACTAAACTTTTCAGATTTTAGTTTTTGCTTAATCCTTTGTGTTTTCCTGATCATTTTCAATAAATCATTATCGCAGCATACATTCATCAATGCGTTCTCTGTCTTTTTCCATGTGAATTCAAAACTACAGTCTTTAAACTGTTCTCTAAAGTCTGCCGAACATACATCTATAATAAATAGTGTCTGCGTCACTTCGTGTTTAACCAACTGTGTGTCACTGGCATTGGTAATAGAGAAAGGTAAAGGATGGGGGCTACACCCCTAATTGCTTGTGCCTTACAGTAAGACTTTTAAGGAGTATATATTAGCAGCCTTGGCGGACGTGCACCGCAATCAATAGTTTAATCTCTTCCATCAGCACTGTTCACCATTTTTCTATTTCTTGGCTAATCCTGTTGATTGCTCTGATTTTATTCTCTCAGTAAGTCAACTCCCTGGGAACTCTTCGATTCACTCATCTTTTGATTCCATCTAAATGTCAGCTTTTCTCTAACAATTTGTAGACAAACAAAAAACTTAAAACCACCCTTCTCTCCCCACTCGATCAGAGAACACACTGAGCTTCAAACTCATTGAGTCGCGAAGGAAACGTTCATCGGCCGCACCCCAAAACCGCTCTGAAGGAGCAACTTTGCATTAGCCAACGCTCCAGTTCCTACTCAATTCATCCTAAAGCCATCCTCAAGTTCATACTCAAGTCGCTTATAATTTCCTACTCAAGTCACTTATAATTCCTACCTCAAGTCATCCTTCAAGTTTCCTACTCAAGTCACATATAATTTCTTATCAAGTCATCCTAATTCACTCACAAGTTCTTAATCAAGTAACTATCCTAAGTACTAATCAAGTAACTTCTAAGTTCTTTAATCAAGTCATCCAAGTCACTCAAGTACTAATCATTCATCAGCTCACGTACTTAATTAAAGTCAGCGCAAGTTCATAACCTAAAAATAAGTCAACCTATAAGTACAACCAATTTCTTATTTAGGTCAATTTAAAAATTATTAATTGCATTTGAAATGGAACAAAATGAACTTTTTTGTTGTTGTGATTCCTGGCATGCTTTTTTGTTCGGCCATCGAATTTAGTGGTTAGATTGTATGGACTGCTTTGGGGTTTTGCTGCTTTGTTTATATATTTATAACCGTAATAACCGCCCTCCCCGTAGCAGCAATGGCGCTCAAAGTGACAACTGTGTGTAAAGTTCAATATTCCGAAGACTTTGGTGTTGTAGCCTTGAATCAGTTTTGTTCTTGTTTCTGGTGTTTTTATAGCTGGCATTGAAACACTGTTGTGGCGATGGCGGTGTTGTTTTCATTATGAGGTTTATATCTGTGATTGTAACATTAATTTGTGTCGTTTGTTCCACTCTGCTGCTAAACTTTTTCCTTTTCCTGGCAGCAAACAGCGCCAGGAAATGAGGAAGCTATTTACTGTCACTTTCTCCACCTGATTCAGTGTTTTTCTGATTCTTGCGAATTTCTGGCTGGTCATTTATAATGAAAAGCAAAATCTATAGTGATTAAAAGTAAATTAATCCCATGATTACTGGCGAGCAAAAATGTTCCAAATCTGTAATACATATCAACGATACCTAGAGACTCTAATGACTTTGTTAAAACTGGATTCCTGTTTTAAATCATACATAAATCATCTTGTACGAAATCAATGGGAGCAAATCTACTAACTAGTTTAGTGTACAGTGCACAAGATCCGTTTGGGGGGCCGACTCTTATACCCATCTTGAGATTCTTGACCCATTTGCGCTCACCTGTTGTGAACTTCAAATGTCTTTGTGGCGACTTGTTGAATCTGTTCTATGCTGAATTCATTATCTCCGAGTACTGTTTTGGTTTTTTTTTCCACATGCTGCTCAAGAAAACAAAGCCTTTTCCTTTTTTTGGGCATAATACTTGGTTCCATGGTTAGATCTACTTGGTCGCATTTTGTAAAAAAAAAAAAAAAAATTCACCATAAGTTCAGGAAGGTTTAGTAGATCATCGCTGTTCATGTTTTTTTTATTAATTATAATTATTTTATTTTTTTTAAAATGAGCACCGAAAAAGCTGTTACCAACCTTTGTATACCCATTCTGCTGTTTATTGGGGCCTAAGTGGTAGGATACACAAAGCTTGGTATAAGCCTGTTTAAAAATAAAACCGGCAGATCTTGGCAAACTAGACTTTGAAGACTCAGGCAAAGCTGATTGCGATTATTACAACCGCTTCATTTGGCTAACAAAGGAGGTTTATTAGTTAAGCAAGGTATAATTCCCGAGAGCAGTATTAATATGTAAAATTAAAAATAATCCATTATACAAATGGCTTCACGCGTAATGATGATTGTGTGGCGCTGTGGTTAATCACTTCATTAGGCTGGAAAGGTAATTACGCGTTTAGTAAACTGCGGGATTGACGGCGAGAGAAAAAGACCCATATACAAAGCATGGAGCACCGAGCCGCCGCAAACAAGAATACTATGAAAAGCAGAGAAATTGATCAGTTAGATTTTATTAACGATGAACTGAAAAAACAGTGACATGCAGCTTACACATTTAAAAGAGTTGATCAAGCAATCAAAAATATTATCTTGTAACCGATGCAAACCAATCGAGACATTGCCGCCCACCAAAAATCAGCTAAACATTTTTATCAACCATCCGAAAAACCAAAAATAAGCAAAAATCGTGTGGTATCGTCCTTTGGTATGACCGTTGTGTATTTTGTTGCAACATAATATTGCTGAAAAAAAGAATGAAACAAAATCTATTATTCCCGCCAAAATGATATTGGAAGGGATAAAACCAGCAATAAAAAAGCTAAGCCAGCAGCAGGTAAGACCGCGAACAAACAGCAAAAAATGGTTATTAAACAAAGCGATTTGGCAAATTTATTACCTGCGCCTAGAGAATTACAGAGACCCACGACTTTGTAACACAACGCCAAAACGACACCCCATCAAATGGATCTTCTATATTTACCCCATGATACGATTAGACGAAAAGATTTTAAGTACGCAATCTTATCAGTCATTGACAAGCTTCAAGAACAAAGAAGCGAACAATTAACACAAAAAGAGTGCTTCCTGTTGCTGTTGCTAACAACTGATATCCCAAACGAGGGGGGCCCTTAACACCTTAACCTCGCATGATCAAGTCGATGATGGAAAAGAATTTAAAAGGCCAAGTGAAATCAATTATGTTATAACGTAGAGTTAAACCTTTAAAAGAGGCATTCCATGATGTCACAGATCACAGGCTTTGGTTGAAAACTTTAACAAACAGTTATCTGAAAGGCTTTTCTCCTACCAGTTATCAATAGAGAGCTGATTGACAATTTCACAGAGCAACACAGAATTGGGTTAGAAGGAACGGCCCTCAGTTCTACGTCAATGAATAATAAAACGAAATTAAAATTAATAACAGGTCTAAAACCAGTACAAGGCAATCAAAAAAAAAAAAACAAACAATAAAATGCTTTTGAAGGAAACTCCAGTTCAGCCAGCAAACATTACCATTTGGTTTGAAAGTAAGGTACCTTTATTCCGGAGATGCAAAGGGGACACTCGCTTCGGCAACAGATTCCAGTTTGGAGTGTTGACCCATATGAACTAAAAAGAATTGTAAAAGATGAATCCGGCCTGTGTATTATATTTACAGAAACTGAACTGACCAACAAAGAACAACCTGCCCCCCAAAATCATTTGTGAAGAAAGAAACTTGCAAATGAATCCCGCCAACACAGTTCCCCGCTTGTACCGAATTACGTAAATATATTGAGTATAAAATGGAAGCCAAAAGAAAGAAACATGGAACTAAAACGGAGTGCAGAATGATAAATGAAGAAACTTGGAATTAATATGAGAATAATGAGACGATTTCTAATATAAAGGAATTAATTACGATGATCTCGCACAGGCAATGCATCCAATCGCCTAACAGTCCCTAAATCCCCAAATTTTGACTATCAAAATCTGGGATAAATAACAGGAATATCTTGAAATAATAAAAAAAAATTCGAGCACATCAAGCAAACATGAGAAAAAATTTGTCTGAATTGATATTGATATATTAGGCTTCTAGTAAAGTTAAGAAACAATATGAACCCGAGGTCGAAGAATGTATGGTATTATGGCCTTTCTCTCATGCCCAATTGCATATGAAAACCTGGATTATCAAATACTCGTTTGTTGTGTTTGTTCTATCTAATACTTCTTTTTTTATCAACATTTGTTGATCTCAAGTAGATATAGATCGTTGGAGGTTTTTACCGTTTGTCTTTGATGAAAAGTCTATTAGTCAAACAATCTTCTTTATATTGTCATGGGAATTTAAGGCTTGTCTGCACAAACACTGGCGAGATATCCCTTTGCTTTTTTGATAGTTTTTTCTTGACAATTAAACAACACACTGTACATTTTTTAACCTAACCCAACAAACTCCTTGATCACCCCTCCAGATAATTCCCCTTCCAATCTTCCTAAAACTTCTTGTTAACAGTTTGAATTGCAAAGGCGAATCTTTAGGATATCAGATGTGGTCGTACCATCCCCATTGCCCTTTAGCTTACTTTAATTCCATGTCTTTATATTAGGATATCATTCAGTAGGGATAAGTCTATAACTAAACTATCTGTACTGTGAAAAGTACTCTGGACTCAGGATACAAGGATTAAAGAGTCATCAAGTAAAGAAATTCTAACATCAAAAGCTTTGGATAACTTCTAAAACATTATACCCAATAAAAAAAAAGCTGGGGGGCTGGATATCCAATTTGACTTTCTTTTCTTTTTTTTCATCATTTATACCAAAAACTATCTGAAATCTTCTAAATCGCTGATATAGGTTTTGAGTCACTTTAATAATTGCTTTCCTTTTTTTCTCTGTGACCCATCTGACATCTTTAACGCTTGTTCGGGATTTTCCCATAGTCCGTTTCCGAAACACTGGTGTTTACATCAGCGTGAAAATCTTTTCTGAAGCTTCTGTGGATTTAGGTTCCTGAGATCAGTTGTTGTCTTCATTATGTATGGTTTCAGAACTGTGTCCTTGATCAAAAGCAATATACGATTGAACAGTCTTGTCAAACCTTCAAACCATGTCTTATATAAAATTTAGAATTCTGTAATGGCAAGACATAATTTTTTGTTTTGTCCGAGATTAGGCACAAGTTTTAGGTGTTCTGTTTATTGTGGGCCATCTTTAGACTTTCGTCCTGCTGCTATTGTATATCATTATGCAGGACATGGAGTTCGCTGAGGATATTCTAAGTCAACTTCTAAGAAAGAAACCAACCACAGCGTTGATCTGGGCTGGCGTCAAAAAAACTGCTCAACACCTACTTTAATGCTCTTTGAATTTATCGTACAAACCGCCCGTGTAGCCGCCGTTTGTGTAACATTTTATAAGTTGCGTAATGGAAGTGATTGCCCAATTGCCCATCCCATACAGATTGTTTGCATCTAAATTACATGAATAGTTTTATACCTTTTACATGGATCATAATCATGAGGTATTTGTCTTGTTTGCTTACAGTAATGATGGCACGCCATATACAAAACTAATTCCCCACGCCAATCGTTTTCAAGCATGCTGAATCATTGGCAAAAATTCAACAATAAATCATCTGTACTCCATAAACTTTAGAAAGCAACCCATCTCATCCGCGGGCGCAGAATTATAATGCTCATATGATCTAGATCTAGACGTAATGTTTCATGCATGTCTTTTCTTTCTATAATTTTCAAGACGTCCGCCAAACAAACATACATCGAACTCCTCAAGTATTAATGCATTATAGTCTCGTCACCATGTTATTACAACTCTAACTTCTGCCACGCATCATGAGCAATTGCTGGTACTCAGAATCACTAATGTCCTTTTCCTACTAATACTAGAAAAGAACGCACCCTAGGAGGAAAGTGCATCGTCTTCAAAACCTTTTTCCCTAACTGTTCATCATTTATTCATGAAGGGTAAACACCCTTTCTAACAAGTGTAGGTGTCAAAATATTCTTCTGTTATTGGGCAGTACTTTTAAAAGAACAAAGCCCATGACTCTAAACTAGACCCATCATGTGCTGCATAGAATCAAAAAAAGACATGTTATTTAAAGTGAAACAAACATGTACTTTTCTGAGATGAACTTGTGCAATGCATGACACCCTAAAGCGCTGGTACTGCTTGCAATTATAATGTGGATAGTCGTAACCTCGCAAGTTGTTGAAGAGAATATAGGCAGACTTCCATGTCTTTGGATCAAACCCTTAATTGAAGATGGCATTTACTGTGTGCTGTGCCCTCTGAATGAACGTTCCACAAATGTGATTCGTGTCTCTTACAGTTGGATTTTTTCTGCAAGTAGGCCGGGATTTAGTTCTAAAATAATAAACCACAAATCCCAACAATGTGTAGCTGAAGGTATATACTGTTCGTTGTTCCTGAAGGCGTCAATAATGAATTCATATAATTTAGATTATTAGAACCGTCATTACATTACGCACATTGCTGCATGCATTCTAAGATTCTAAAATGTTTTTTGCAGATCTGGTTCCTCTATACAATCTTGTTCTGAATGGCACCATCCGACCTAACAATGGATGAAGCATCGGAACAAATCTGATGATTACTCACTAAGACTGTTTTTTTGGAAGGTCCGTCCCTCTGTGGTTGTCCCTTATAAGGAAACAATGAAGTGATTTCGAATTCCTTCTGCGTAAACCAACCAATGGACTCATTTGCATCCGTTTCAGTTTAGTAAAACTAACTTTACTACCTTCCCTCGGTGTAATTAGTTTTTTCTGTATGCAATCTACCGGCTGATACAATGTTTCTTATGGTTTCACTTTCGCTCTTTAAAAAAATAACGGATGAATATCCCTCTTGTAAACATTTTCTAACAGCATTCTTTATTTTATGTTCATTCTTTGAAGTAATGCGCAATAACTCTACTCATTATTTCGTATCAAATTTGTAATGGTGGATAAAAAAAACATCCCTGCTGTGAAAACATCAGAGTACGTCAACATGATTTTTGTCTGGCTCGCCAATCGAATGGACCGTTTTGGACGCTCGATGGCTGTATATTTTTATCCGGTCGTCCCATGTGTAGATATTAACAGTAACATTTAATTGTTTTGTTTTGTCTTCAACGGATTCAATTTGATCTACACTAACCAGTAATATGATATTCCATTGAAGTTGAGTTCATCAGTGATGTAAGGACAATAGTTATATACTCTCTCTGCGTTTATGCGGACGTGATGGAAGTGATGCAGCCTTCAAGAACACACCACATGAAACATTTGTTGTCTGATTCTTTATGTTTAAAAGCTGCTCTTTTCGCAACCAGATGCTTGGGCAGCGACATGTAATCCGTTCCTAAATCATGCAAATCTTACCTGTTTTAAAAATCTCTGAGTCTCTAATGTCTTCCATCACCCTCTGTCTCAACCATATCCTCTCGTTCTCATTTTGAGCTCTTCAGCGGACCACTAATCCAAAAACAGTGTAACAGTATGGTCAGCCCAACCAGGTGTTAAGAAAGTCAATTATGAGAAAGAATAGTCCTGTTTTTAGTTGAGACACTCCAGACTTTCTAATCTCTCATTATTTGTTATATAGTCGATTAAAAAACAGCTAACATTATTTTAACTGGCGGGTCTATATTGTTAGGTTTACCTGGAACATATAATAGGCATGAACAACACATGCCTGTACGTTTGCTGAACTCAATGACTTCTAGATTAAGTGATAATTTAAAGAAGCTTTTGACAAACGCTGCTCCCTTAAGCATTCCTTCAAGACATATTCGTCAGGACCTTCAAAAATCTTATGCCATGTAGAGTTTGCTTTTCTAACTTAACATGTTTATTTAAATTTAAAAAAAAACTAAATCATAAATCAATATCAAACGGTCTTTTTGTGCTTGGACTTCATAAACAAAATTATAAACGGCCCCTTTGGGGTTGTTAAAGTGAGCTTGTTATAAAACAATGTTTTAATTCCGTTTACCTTTTTTTTAAAAAAAACATTCCTTTTGTTCTGATTCGGTGTCTGGCTGTTAGAAAGAAGTTGTTCTTAGTTCTTTTTGCCCTTCTTTGCCTTCTTTGAAGATCAAACTTTTTTGTCTTTGTAGTCCTCAAAATCAGCCTTAAACGCTAAATTCTTCACCGTGAAGTTGCGAGTCAGGCTATTGCTTTATTTATTGTCCAGTTTGATAGAACTAAGTTTAGCTTGTTATAGTTGAAGCCAATGGCTAGTGTGCTTTTGGAGATTAGAGTTTGTTATTTTTTTGCTGGCATACTTACAACTTAAATTTGCACAGCCAAGAGCTATAGACAAACCGCCATAGGTAAAAAGCTTGCGAGTGCCCCTACGCATGATGCTAAAGAGACCTGACACTTGTTTCCTGCTATAAGCACTTATAGTTGATGTTACCAGTAATTAACATATTAAACAGCATTAAATCAGCAGAATACCTTCGTTGGTTTTGCTGTATTTTGAAAAGTTCCTAGCTCTAGTTTTGTTGCATTTGTGTAATGTTGGTTAATCCATAAGTTTTTTATGTTAGTAGGGCATTTCTATAATCATCAGAGTCTTCCTACGCTATCATCTCTCTTTAGTACTTACGGATAATGCTGAAACAACATGCTTTTTTAAAACATAAAAAATGAATTTAGTATTGTAATAACTCTAATCTGTTATCTTGAATATGTTTCAGGCTGCGCATCAGAATAGTTAAAAACAAAATATGAACATTAATTGGTTTATCGACATCTTTTTCTATTATCAATTTGAAAATGTTTAATTATGTTTCTCTAACAGTTCTCCTCCCAGCTTCCATGTAACTGATTAAACCTCTGTTGACCTTAGTTCAATTAATATCGCTTACCGATTTCGTTGTTAAATAATCATCCTAAAGTCTAACACTGTGAAGATTAGATCTTTAACACCAGGTCAAGCTGTTGATTTCTACACCTCCCAGCCTCCAAACAGTTTTTTCTTTTCAGCCCTCTTCTCTATTTCATTCAAAATGCTGATAAGGATTTAAGACCCGCAAGCGTAGAATTTTGTTAGGACTACCCTCAATTGTACATTGCACTTTTGTTATTTTAGGATTAATAAACTTATTCAAGTTTGGTCTTTTGAATGGTTTTTCAACTTCACACAGGCAATAAAATAAATACCTTTAAGCGATCCTTGCTGTGTCACTAGAAACTATTAAAATGTCGCACATAGTGTCTGCCTGCTTTAGATATTTAGAAAATGAATTAATCACACTCTTTCGTAATTAATATGATTTGCTACATTTTGTCTTATATTTTGCTCGAATTCAGTCCCGCTAAGTTAAGGGTTGCCTAACAATGGTCAAACCTAACAAATGTCAGAAATGCTGTACTATGCTTCGTTGTCAGTAGATATACTGAACATATTTGTAGACATAAAAGTTAGTTCATATTACAATCTGGTCTTTTTAAAAATGCCCCTTGAAATAATGGGCATGCGCTTTTAAACAATCGTCAAACATCTAGGGGTGAAAAAGCGATGTACCGATAAGAGAATACTCATAACTTACATCTACATACTTTTTGTTGTCTTTAGCTTCTTCAGCGCCTATTCTATGTTTTAGTGCTTCTTTATTTCGATTCCTTGAAACGCAAGATCAGCCCTTTCATTCCCGGTTAGCCATAGATCAGAATAGGTTAAAAATATGTCTGCATTATGTAAAGAAAATATTTCTTGCCCCTCAAGTTTTATAGAAATTTTCTTAACGATTGCCCGCCCCAGATTCTGTACAACTGTCCTGTTTGGTCTGTTGTTGAAGCGAGTTCTATTTTGAAAGTAAGACGCGCAGAGCCTGGCACAATCACTTCATCTGCTCCTAGGTCTGGAAATTTAACAGTAAGAATTTGATCTGAATCAATAGTAGATGGATTATTTGGAACAGTAATATTCCGCTTATTTCCCTTCACGCCAAAGGGCTCTTTCAGCCTTCTATGCGGGTCAAGAATCGAGCCATATGCTTGTGACATTTTTTTTTATATAAACAAAATAAAAAGTTAATTATTTAAAAACATGGCAGGCATTGAAGATGAAGATTATGATGTTTTTGATCGTGGAGACGACATGAGTGAAATGACTCCTTTGACACAGCATCGCTCGGCGCTTCTCATTGCGGCGTGAATTAACAGAAAGTAACGGAGAGCATTTTACAAAAGTTTAGGCCTAGAACCTCCCAATTTATAGACCCTGAGTTTTGAAGTAAAAGAATGGCCATTTGTTTGTGAAAGACGGCCAGCGGAACAACTTGTTCAGCTTACAATAA
This sequence comes from Conus ventricosus, assembly GCA_018398815.1. Classification (NCBI taxonomy): domain Eukaryota; kingdom Metazoa; phylum Mollusca; class Gastropoda; order Neogastropoda; family Conidae; genus Conus; species Conus ventricosus. Next base: position 48,409 of record JAFLJL010016267.1, read on the forward strand.
ACGAGACCCATCAAAGTTTGTAGGCAGAGTACAATTAACAAAGACTTAGAGGGAAGATCGAAATCGCCTTGGCATTACTAAACCAAAATTAGATGAGGAGGCTGTTTCTAAACTTCAAAACACACTACAGAACTCCCAACAGATAACCAAATACAAAACATGAACTTGAAGTTTTACATCACCAGCAGACGAAATAATACATGCAATAGAAGCAGAAACCAGTTTTTCCGAAGAAACAGCATTAAAAACTATACGCGATCCGCCGTTGCCCATGCGAGAAATAACGGCCCTTGATCATGCTTTGAGAACCATTAGAGGTGAATTAACAAACAATTTAGCAAAACTAGGTGAAATAGATGAGCATAAAAAAAGAGAAAAAGAAAAACTCGTTGAGGCTGACGACGCCAACTTAGGGCCTGGTGTTAAAGAAAGAATAACCCGAAGACTACATGATCTTGAACAAGAGAGATCAGCAAGACTAGAAGTTTTGTCTACTAACCGAGAACAATTACGAACTCAAGTGAACAGAATAAGAGAAACTATCCAAAGAATTTTATATGAAGACACGACACTAGCAGAACGAATAAGAACACTGTTTAGAGACACGGTGTCACATTAGCAAGCGTTATAACAGCCTTAGGATTTGCAATAAGTACACTGGTGTTGGCTATTACAGGTGGCGGTGGTCAAAGTTCATTACCTCCACCACCATCGCCTCCATCGCCACTGATAAATCATGGGTTAAAAAACAACTTGACCATCTTGCGGGTTTATTAAAAATTAGCCAGTAAAGCTATAGATCTTTACCTGGTATATTAGGGAGTGTCGTTAGCTGGCTTTTGTCTACTGCAAGCAAAGTAGTTGGCTTTATGGCTGAGCACTTATGGACATTAGTTCTCTTAATAGTTGGGTTACTTTTTTAGTAAGATAAAGAACAAGTAATCCTAGGCCAGTTAATCCATAACAAGTGCCGTCTTTTCATATTCATGGTCATTATTTTTTTCGTCATCGCGAACAGAGTCCGCGTCTTCAATGGCCTTTGGGCTTTGGGCCTTGGGGATTGGATGACTTATTCTTGGGGGGTCGGCTTGTTTGTTTATTGTTTGTAATATTACTGGCTCAGAATTTATGTCGTTTTGTCCAACCTTCTGTTCATTTCCTGCAACAAGAATTTCATTGTTGTAGTTTATTATTGTTCCTACCTGGAGTCTGAGGTCAGAAGGTAGCATGTATAAACCAGTGCCAACAGCAAAGTCTACTTTCGATCTTGCGAATTGTAAAACATTTGGTACCTTTTAATACTTGAAGGCAAATCAACTGTAGAATTAATGGCGTCCTCTAAATTTGCAAGTACTGTTTTTGTGCATCAAGCCAGTAGAAGGATCAGTTATGTCGATCTTGCTGTGCTTGTGAACCTAGCAAACACCAAACGTAAGTACGAATAGAGTCGTTTATTCGTTCTATTCCCGCTCTAGTTAGGCCCTTAGAAGTGTCTAAAATAAATGTTGTCCACGCTGTTTTATGCTCTTGCTCTATGGACCCAAGATGAACAGCTGTGCCTGAAGAGAAAGATGTATAAGGAGAATCCAGTCATAGTTATACTTTCTGCGCACGCCCCAAAAATAAGGGGTGCCTAAGCCATGATTGCGGTCCAACTTTTGTCTAAAGTCTGTCTTAACATAATATTGAATTCGTTACAGATCCTTTCAAAAGCCTTCATGTCTATTCTGTTGCTGAATGGATTAAACGGTTTGTCATTTGGTAATGGTGCTTGCAGTTCAGTCAAAATACGTCTGAAGGTGTAATAAAAATGAAATCTATACACTGACCTCACCAAAGGATCAGGATGATTTAAATGATCAGCATACGATACTCCACACCCAGTTGATGCACAAAACACAGCAAAGTTTAACTGGTTCTGATAAAACTGCATCGGATGACTGAACCACACTTTCGCGATGTAGTCTTTTTTAATAGGGGGTTAAGATATCTGTTTAATGGCGTACTCACCTTTACTTGAAAGGTGTCAGTCTGGGTCACAGAAATGACAAGGGCGTCAGTTGTTATATTTTTAAGATTGTAGTGCGGCCCAACAGAATATTTTGCATTAGTATATTTGAATGCACTCATTTTTAATTTGTTTTAAAAAATGTTTGTAACAATAACAACTCAAGACAGTCCTTCGTTTTAGAGTATGCTATTGATAATGAATGCGGAACCCGAAGGGTTGCACTCCATGAAATATTCTACAAAGTCGTATGGTTTAATATAACTGAATCCAAGAACAATAATAAGATTAAAAGTTAACAAATCAGGAGACGAAGTTAGCCAGTTAACAAACCTGATGGTTATTAGGGTTTTGCTCATTAAAAGAAGCAATGAGTAACTTAGACATTACTCTCAAACTTAACAATGCAAATCTAAAACAATGTTAACATTCAAGCCTGAAGAAGAAGTAGGTTACTATTTTGATAAAGAGCTAGCTAAAATGTTAGGCTTTGCAGCTGCAATCATAGATTTAGAGTTACAACCAAACAAAACTACTTATGAGGGGAAAGTCCGCTCGATCTTGCATTACATTCATTACTCTATGTTCATTTAGATGAACTGAGCACTGATGAAAACTTATATGATGGAAGGCCCTCAACTGTCTTAAGAGCTCTTCCATCAGGGAAAGCTGCATATTGCGATTATGAAATTATACAATTCCCTAATTTACAGTTAAAAGATTAGCTTGCGGAAAGGTCGGATCATTTAATATAAAAATCACAGACAAAACAGGGAAAGTCCGTAAAATGTGATAACTACACATTTTTTGGAAATAAAATAATACTTACTAAAAAATTAGGGGCGCGGGGCCAGAAGAATCAGATTACCATAGCGCCTGTAAGGTGGTATAACCTTAAGAATTAAAAGACCTTGCAGACGTTGCGACTTTTGAACAGACAGTGAGGATAGGCACTTTGTATGGTTTTGAGTACTCTACAATTGGTGATTATAAACGCAAAGAGGTTGCACAACAAAAGGTTTCCTAAACTAGAACAACTACGCAATCTTGAAGCAAAATAATGCTGTGCCATATGAATATAAAATAGTTCGAAAACCTGACCCTCAAATGGCCACTTGGAAGCCATATTTAGAATGGACATAACATTTGAATTCATAACCCAATACATGTTTTAAGCCGTCAAAAAAGTTCAGAAAAGCATTCACTCTGACCCTTAACATGTAAGTCTTTATGCCAGAGGGACAATAGTCGGAAAGAGATGAAATAACGCCGGTTGGGAATAAACAGTACATCCATCCCAGAAGAGAAACGGTTTTTTAAAGGAAAGCTTCTACAAAATTACAGACTCATTCCACGCACAAAATTAGGGACACGTTCACAATGGATGGTATTGAAATTTCTGTCTAAAAGATGTGGAGAGAAATGGAGCTGTGGCGTCAGTAGTATAGTAAGATCCCGTTGCCCCCGTAGACAAACGTGCAAAATGCGGCCGAGTGGAAGAAAGAAGGATTTTGGGGTCAGAAGGTCAACGGTTTTGGGTATGTACGGGCCAATACCCGGATGAGGGTGCAAAATGGCGGCGCAAGATGCGGCCATCAGGGCCAGCACTCTCGCGCGGTTTTGAGTCGAAAGCGGAAAGTAAGATTAGCGTTTCTCCACCCTGACCCCCCCAAAAAACTCGTCATGACGTCACCCGTCCTATTCCGAGAGAGGGCCGAGAGCGTGCTCTCTCTCTAAAATACCGCTCGCTCGCGTGCGCGGAGCGCGCGACGCGGTGCCAAAATCCCTCTCTCTCTCGAATCAAACTCTGTGTGGGGGGTTGTGTGTGTGTGCGTGTGCGGGCCTGCGTGTAATCGTGTGTGACGTATCATACTCTTGGTGTGTGTGCGTGTGCGTGCCCCTTCGAGTATGCTGTGTGACACAGAGAGAAGGAGGTTAGGGCTCGGCTTATATATTATATATATATATATTTTTTTTTTTTTAACAAGGCTGTTTTCTATTGTATTCTTTTTTTTTTCTTTTTTTTATGCGCTCTGCGCGCGCGCGCGCGTGTTAAGCGCGTCCTGTGCGCGTGCGTGCGAGTGTCTGTCTTCGATTAAGATGTAAGTCTTAACCCCGCTCTCTCTCTCCTTCCCTTACCTTTGTGTTTTATTTTCTGCAACGTGAGTAGCTGGCGGTTGTTGCGTGCCTACGTGTTTGCGACACACTCGAACGCGTGCCCAACTCCCATCCCTTTTTCCTCTCGTATCATTACCGTGGCTCTCCTGTGCGTGCGTTTGTCCTGCGCGCGCGCGCCGTATTATTTGATTGACGTTTTGTTCCTATACGCGTGTATGTATCCGTGTTGCGAAGAAAGAAGAGGAAAACGGCCTTTCGAGGTCTGTAAGAGAGTGTGAAAAGCGAAAGTGTGTGTGTGATTAAACTAAATCCCCTTTTATTTTGGTACCTCATAAAGCCATGAGCGTTGTCTGTAATCTCAATATTTGTTAAGAAAGTGCACTGTGTGGAGTTGAACTTGACCGAAAATGGCCGCGAGCGCCGGACCGCGACGGAAGTATGCGGATCACACACCTACATTCTCTCTTAGGTATTAATTTTCGTCACAAAACATTCATACTTCAAATGATACTCATTCAAAAGGAGGAAATATTGAAACGTATTTTGACATATTGTTCAAACCACAACATGCAAGAATAAGAGCTTAAGGGAGCATGGAAAACGAGCAAAATCGGTGTGCATACCAGAAGATGTCAGAGCGCTGCTTCGCTGCTGCTCCTATTAAAAGAAAAAAAGACCAACTGGATAAGGTACTCAGCAAAAACAACTTTTAACACCTGTGTCAGTTTATTGCAGAACCAACAAACACTGTATGGATATAATATCCACATGCACAGTATAAACATTTAGCATTAACGATAATACTGTTTTTATGGACATGGCATCCTAAAATAGACCACAAACATACAATCACAGCACATGTATCATGCATCTAGGCACAAGATCAAACAATTAAAACACATAAAACACAAGTTCCACATTACTACATACAAAATTAGAAAGCTTGGCAAAAGGAAGAAAAATGATGCGTGTTTCATACAAATCTCACTGGTATTCCTAATAGTTTTATTGTATAGTACCAACATTAACCACATTTGCCTCTACCACTTAGCTACGGGATAAGCTGCCTTGATGCATGCACCAGAACCAACAACTGACTGAGTGACTCCAGTTAACTGTTGGCTTTCATCACAGTTTTTACAAAATCTGAGAAAACATTAACTCCATGCCCATTAAATTGGTGAAACGAAATATTTTCACAAAAGCATGGAAAGACAGAAGTCAGTTAGGCCGATCTTCCAACTGAGCCTCTGTGATGTAACGAGCGCGCGACTTGCCTCCTTCAAACATAGCTGCCTTGATTCTCACTGATGTTTTCGAGGCCATGTCTCTTTTTGAGAAAGATCAATGAAGCCTGTACCACTTGATGCAGAGGACCATCACCTAAACTGCAACCGCACAAACAGAAGAGGACAACAAACAGATTAAACAAAAGGTCCAGCATACTGGCAATTACCAATGATCACTTACAAAGAATGGCTGTACTGAAATAACAGCATCTTACAAGCAGCCTCCATTCATATCTAATTGTCCCGATATAAACAGCATGTCAGAAAGAAGCAGTATGGACAGAAAACAGTACCCTGTAACATGATTTTTTAGACTTTTCATCTACTGAGCGAGTTTTTCAAAACAACTACTTATTGTTTGTGTGACACATGCAATATACGGAAGGAGCAGAAAACTGAATAGCAATTCTATTATCAAAAAAGAGTGCAGGACTTTTTACATTGTTTACTGGATTGTGGCGAGGGCTAATGGTGTGTGTCCTGCATTACAGGCCATTTTTGTCTGGTCCACATTTGTGTGGACATTCTTGAAGTGGCTCAGCTACTCATCTGCGTTTTGTGTCAGTCGGTGAGTGAGGATTTTATTTAGTCTGCAGAACTGCAGCCTAGAAACCTCACACAGTGCCGCAGAGAACTGGTCACTACGCGGGGGGTAAATCTCGTCCCTCGGTGAGTCTTCTGGTGACATGAAGAAGTTGCATACAACTACCTCTTACTACTGCGTGTTTTGATGGAGTTTCTGTTAGCATTTTGTCAAAAAGACATATCTTCTGATCAGGATGTAGTTCCTGTTGACTCCAACCTACACTGTTGCGTGGCACAGAATTTGATTTTGTCAGGTCATTGTGGATCTCGGGCATACACTGGCTATAGTTTCTTAAGTTCTTTTGTGGAATGACTGCTGATGTAGCGAAGTACGTTGGTTTCCGTGATGTTTGTCAGACGAAGTATCAAAGGGGAGAGTTGTCCGTACCACCTTGCTTCTGTTCCACATAGATCAGTGCTCCATTGGATGTCTGGGCTGTTGAATTTTTTTTTCTTGTTGGTCCCATTGTTTCCTTCGGAGCTAGTCATCATTAGATTTTTGACCATGAATCCATATCTGGAGGCTTTTTCCGTTGAAGGCATAGGTCCCTGTTGCTGTGGTAGAGCTTTGTTGGCAATCTTTTTCTTCGTTAAGTTTTCCCCATGAAGATTTTGTCTGATCAGGAAGCTCAGTTCAACTCTGATCCCATGAAGCAGTTTCAATGCTTTTGTGTGGGCAAGGGCATATATTCGCCGTAATCACCCACAGCGAATGGTCATGTTTGAGAGATTCCATGGAACTTTGAATCCATGTTGACAAAGATTGCCGTACTCACCCAAAGGCATGGAATAATTATTTGCCGGCACCGTTGATTTGCGTGCGGAGTTGCCCCTCTAGAGTACAGGTATTCTCTCCCTTTCAGTTGCTGTTTGGTCAAGCCAGGTTCGTGTCCATGTTGCGTTGCACAGAGTCATGGAGTTTCTAAGTCAGATGCTCAGGCTGCTGAGGCCAATCCTCTTTATTCATACTCGATTCTCATATTTTGCAACGTTTGCTGATGAAATTTTGTAACAAAAAGAAAATTTCGATTTACATTTAATATCTCACGACAACAAACGGCTGCGAGATGAGAAAAAAAAAACCCAAAAAGAAAGATTGAAAGAAGGAAAACGAGAGAAGAAAAGAGCAGGAAGAAAAAAAAAGGAAACTTTATCATCAGTACTGTTGGGTATAACAAAAGACGACGAAGATCTGAGGGGTGAGGTGATTTCAATCAAGATTATATTGCTCCCAAAATCCGGCAGATTTACCCGAACAGCTGAGCACCATCCCGCTCTCATTCCTTTTGAGGGCAAGCATGAACCATGTTTAACATCCGCGGGAGCATCAGGGAAGAACCGGACTTCACGACCGTCCAACGCGCATTTTTGAGAAGGCAAAGCAAACGATTTAAACTCATTCCTCACCCACACAGAGACAACGATTTGACTATCGTTTCTTCTTTCATGCATCCAGAAACTATCGTCCGATTCATGACACTCCTCGTCTGATCAACAACAGACAAGCTATCGAGAGGTTCCGGAAGACATTAACGCGACGCAGATGTCCGGAACACGCCCGACAGCAACATCCCCACCCCCGCCTCCAAGTAGATGTCATTTCATCGCCTCAACCGGTTTGTCTGTATCAAACCTCTCCCGGACAACCGCCACTGGCTGCTGCTATCGTCCTCCACTGGATGGTCCATTCCATCGCCCTGCAACCAGTTTCTCTCTTTCTCTGATATCACCCTCTCCCGGACTACCCCACTGGCTGCTGCGATCGTCCTCCAACTGATGTCCACCACGGACCATCAAGGTATCTACCACTCGTGAAGGCGAAAACCACTCTTTTCTGTGCACCGACAAGCCTGGGTTTGTTTTTCTGTTGGTGCCTCGCCTAGCATCCGAGGAGCGTCGCTTAAACGTAAGTGTTCAAAAAACACCTACCCAACTTCTCTTGAAACATGGGATGAAAACACGGGCCAAGAAAAAGAAGAGGATTCCTGGGCACGACGTCTCACCGATCTGGAAAAGGCCGAAAACATGTTTGGGTCAAGTTGGATGTTTTCCAGATTGTGACGGTCCTTGCCTGGTTCCTTTTTTCAACACGGAGCGAAACGCACACTCCCCCAACACGATGAGGATCCTCGATTACAAGAATCATTTCTGCACATCGTGACCTGGATCAGACCGTCCATGCCATGTCCAGCACCACAACGGGAGGTTCAAAGACGAAGTACCAAAAGAAAATACAAACCTACTGAAGAAGAAAAAAATGGGTTTAACTCGCATTTATTCTAAATTGAAAGGGGTTTGGTGGTGCCTGCCTCCATCCTTCAGGAACCCTCCTTTTGAATGTAGAAGAAAGAGATGGCGTTCCCGTGTTGTTGGTTAGGTGTACATATCCCCATCGACTATACAGAAACTCTTGATCACAGTCCTTCCCTCACTGCCCTCAGACAGGACTCCCTTGACCAAACTATTGTGGCGTTGCTGAACCCCCTTACAGCTCAATTTTCAGACACCCCTCTGAACAAACAGGTGCTTTGACAAGAGAGCCACGCCGCTGCCGTTTACCCATGTACTCAAGTTTGAAAGACTGAGAGTTCTTTTGTCCAATTTTTGTCGTTCCAAGCAGTCATGAAGAGGGTCCAGTTTCTGTCCAGATAGTTTGCAGGAAACGACAAGAAATCTTGTGAGCGCGTCACAAGCTTAAGAAGGGAACCAGTTTTTTGTAGTCTCGTAGAACTTGCGTTTCAGTCAGCTTGTTGAACAACTCTCTCCAACCCGTCTCCACTCAGCCATGAACCATGGAGAACAGTATCCATTTCACGGAGTTGAAAATAGGGGCGGGCCGAACCTGACGACACAACAAAATAGAACCTCACCATCCTCGGTTTGGCGTACTGATAGAGCAGATGCCATCCGGCATCATAGCTTACTCATCTCTACTCAATCACTCGTTCCATCAGACTAGTCCAGTTTCTTGAAAGGGGAGTTGATCAGCCTTGCATACATCAATCCTTCTTAACGTAGGTGACATCCATGAGTAAATCTGTGTTCCTTTTCCGTTTCGAAGAGCCAACTACATTCTCCCAGATTCTACCAGGTTTGACGCGCCAGATGTGAGTGCCGAGGTACTCTCTGATGTCCCGGTGGGTTTTTTTTTTTCTTTTCGTTCTAATTCTTCCATGGTCTTTCGTTTACGTGGTTTACGTCGACTCCACGTTCGCGACAGTCGTGTCCATGGAACAGAACTCCGTAGGAATTGGTAGGCCATCCTATGTTCCGGGTCCCACGTCTACCTGATCTGGAGTCCTCCAGTGCCTATTCCTTGCGGTTGTACATGTGCGGTTAGGACGTTTTCATTGTGATAACCATTCCAGCCATGCCTCTCGCCGTCTTTCCGTAGGACGTTCACGTTTTTTTTTCCGGCTTGAAAGTTTGCTTCCCCTTGCGTCGACGGACAAGGTGTTCCGTGGTCATCTCCTGCATTAGAGCCCCACGGATACAAGGCGTTGGCGTCGTAGCTCCAACACTGGACTGGCTTTTCAACCGGGGACCCGAGTCATCCCCTTCTCGTGTAAGGGGCGTGTAAAAAATGATGATGGCGCCTCCCACCATTTCTTGCACAGCAACTCGTGAGATCTTTGTTTTTGTCGTGAACCAGAGAGAAACATACTTCTGGGAATCCGGTCTTGAACAGGTACCATCAACGTCAGTCCAGGGATCCTGATGGGCATCCTTTAGCATGTCCAATCCCTGAACGGAGTACAGACGTGTCTGCTTATCCGGGGCCTCCAGGAAGGCATGACGTCAAGGTGTGTTGTACCACACTAAGAAATCCCCCAGAGCGGTCATGCATTCTCTTTCCCAAACTCGTTGGCAGTAAACGTAGTCTTCCTCGCTGATAGTTCTCGTGTTTTCAGGGAGCTGAAGAACGCCTCTCGTGGGGAAGAACAACGTCGTTCCCTATTGTCCAGCTCAGTGACGTACTCTAGGGGAAGAAGCCCTTGCTTCCTGTACCTCGAAAGCCGGCAAGTATTTGGGAATAGGAGTATCCGGAGCGATGTAACAGTGATATCCAAGAATTTCAACTTCTTTGTGCTGGAACATTTGTACTGTCGTTGTCTACACCAGAAAATTTGAAGGGAGCCCGACTCGTCTTTCTTCTTCACTGGACGACCCATCTCCTGAAGAAATAAGGTTTGATGAATGAGGTCGTAGTTCGATTCGTGGAAGCCTACCAGGGCATCTCCTCGAAGATAGGCCGTCCAGGCAAGTCCTCTGCTCGTCAAGGCGACTCAGTGATCGTAGACGGTGGAAAATCTTCTTTTGTTGGTGAGGAGATCGAACCGCCTTGACGGATACCTCCTCGCATGGGTCATCTTCTTCTTCCTCCTTCTCCTCTTCCTCCTTCTCTTTTTTCATTATTGTCTTCTTTGTCTCTGTCCGTCTGTCATCTGGTTTGTGTTTAGTGTATTTTTCTGTCTCTTTCTCGATCAAACCGCGAAACCACCTTGCGACGGGGGGTCTCCCTGCTCCTTCTCCTCTTTTCTCCTTCTCTGTTTCATTATTTCTGTCTGTGTCTCCTGTCCGTCTGTCTATCTGTCTGTGTTTAGTGTATTTCTGTCTCTTTCCTGCGTTCACACAGCCGAAACCACCTTGAGACGGGGGAGCAACAAGGTCAATGGGGCATGGTGGTGCTCTCCCCCGTCCAAGGTGGTTTCGGCTGTGGTGATCGAGAAAGAGGACAGAGAAAATACACTAACCACCAGACAGATAGACCAGACGGACAGAGACACAGACAGACAATAAAGAAAAAAGAAGGAGAAAGAGAGAAGGAGCAGAAAACCCCCGTCGCAAGGTGGGTTTTCGGACTTTGTGATCGAGAAAGAACAGAAAAATACACTAAACACAAACGATAGACAGACGGATCAGAGACACAGACAGACAATAATGAAAAAGAGAAGGAGTAAGGAGAAGGAGGCAGAAGAAAAGAAAAGCATGGGAGGAGGAACCGACAAGGCGTTCCTGATCTCCTCAACAACAAAAGAAGATTTCTCCACCGTCTACGAACAACTGAGTCCGCCTTGACGAGCAGAGGGACTTCTGGACGCCTATCTTCGAGAGATGCCCGTGGAAGGCTTCAACGAATCGAACTCGACCTCAATCTCATCAAACCTATTTCTTCCAGAGATGGTCGTCAGTGAAGAAGAAGAAGAGTCTGGCTCCTTCAAATTCTGGTGAAGACAACGACCAGTACAAATGGCTTTCAGCACAAAGAAGTTGAAATTCTTGGATATCACCTGTTACATCGTTCCTCCTGGATACCCTATTCCAAATACTTGGCCGCTTTCGAGGTACAGGAACGCAAGGGCTTCTTCCCCTGACGAGTACCATCACTGAGCTGAGCTAACAGGACGACGTGTTCTTCCACCACGAGAGGCGTTCTTCAGCTCCAGAAAACGAGACTAACAGCGAGGTAAGACTACGCTTACTGCAACGAGTTTGGGGAAGAGAATGGCATGACCGCTCTGGGATTTCTTAGTAGGTACAACAACCTTGAACGTCATGCCCTTCCTGGAGCCCCGGAAAGCAGACACGTCAGGTACTCACGTTCTGGGAGATTGGACATGCTAAAGGATGCCATCAGATCCTGGACTGACGTTGAGGTACCTGTTCAAGACGGCTTCCCCAATGTCAGATTCTCTCTGGTCAAACGACAAAAACAAAAGATCTCCACGAGTTGCTGTGCAAGGAAATGGTGGGAGGGCCATCCACATAATTAAGCACGTACCACGAGAAGGGATGACTCGGGTCCCGGTGAAAAGCCATCCAGTGTTTGGAAGGCTACGACCACCGCCTTGTATCCGTGGGCTCAATGCAAGGAGATGCCCACGGAACACTTGTCCGTCGACGCAGAGGGGAAGCAACTTTCAAGCCAAGGAAAAAAACGGACGTCCTACGGAAAGACGGCGAAGCATGCTGGAATGGTCATCCACAAAAGAAAACGACCTCAACCGCCACAAGAACGAACAGCAAGGAATAGGCACTGGGAGGACCCAGATCAGGGTTGACAGGTGGGACCCGAAACATATGATGGCCACCAATCCACGATGTCTGTTCCATGACACGACTGTCGCCAGACACGTGGAGTCGACGTCAACCCTGTAAACGGAAAGACCATGGGATGAACTTAGAAAGAAAAGAAAAAAAAAAAAACCCACCCGGGCCATCAGAGAGTACCTCGCATCACTCTGGCGTCAACCTGTAGAAATCCCTGGGACTGTAGTTGGCAGCTTCGAAAAAGAAAGGAAACACAGATGTACTCATGGATTGTCACCTACGTTAAGAAGGATGATGTATGCACGCTGATCAAGATCCCCTTTTTTTGTATTTTTTTTTTTTTCAAGAACTGACTATACTGATTGGACGACCTGATAGAAGTAGAAGCTGAGTAAGGCTACGATGCCGATGGCACTGCTCTATCAGTACGCCAACCGTAGGTTGTTGAGTTATATTTTCGCTTGTGTCGACAGGTTTCGTCCCGCCCCTATTTTCAACTTCGTGAAATGATACTGACTCCTGTTCATGGCCCTGAGTGAGACGGGTTGGAGAAGAGTTGTTCACCACAGCTGAAACGCCAGTTCTAACCAGACTACAAAAACTGGTTCCCTCTAAAGCTTGGACCTCACCAAGATTTCTCGTTTCGCTGCAAACAAATAAAAATCAGGACAGAACTGGACCCCTCTTCCCGTGCCGCTTTTTTATTGGAACGACAAAAATTGGACAAAGAACTCTCAGTCTTTCACACTTGAGTACAAGGTAACGCACCGTGGCTCTTTGCTCAATGACACCCTGTTTTTTCAGAGGGGTGTCTGACAAATTGAGACTGTAAGGGTTCAGCAAAACGCCACAATAGTTTGGTCACGGAGTCCTGTCTGAGGGCAGTGAGGAGGAGTTGAATCAAGAGTTTATTATAGACAGAAGGGACATGTCACCTACCGAACAAACCCAGGAACGCCATCTCCTTTCTTCTACATCAATAGGAGGGACCTGATGGTTGGAGCAGCACCAAACCCTTTCAAATTAGAATAAATGCGGAGTAAGACCATTTTTTTCTTCTTCAGTAGGAGTTTAGTATGGTACTTCGTCCGGAACCTCCCCGGTGTGGTGCTGGACATGGATGACGGTCTGATCAGGTCACGAATTAGCAGAAAGTGATTCTAGTAATCGAGGATCCTCATCGTTTGGGGAGTGTGCGTTTTCGCTCCGTTGAAAAGGAACCAGCAAGAACTCGTCAATCTGGAAAACCTCCAACTAGACCCCAAACATGGATTTTCGGCCTTTTCCATATCGGTGAGCGTCGTGCCCGAGGAACTCCTCTTCTTTTTCTTGGCCCGTGTTCTCATACCAGTTTCAAAAGAAGTGGGTAGGTGTTTTTTGAACACATTAAGCGACGCTCCTCGATGCCAGGCGAGGCACCGAATGAAAAACAAACCCCAGTTGTCGTGAACAGAAAAGAGTGGTTTTCGCCTTCACGAGTGGGTAAATGCCCTTGATGTCGTGAGAAATCAGATGGAGGACCGATTCGCAGCCGCCATGGGGAAGTCCGGGAGGTGAAACAAACTGTTGAGGCGTTGGAATGGACCATCCAGATGAGACGATCGCAGCAGCCATGGGTAGTCGGGAGAGGGTTGATACAGAAACTGTAGGCGATGGAATGACATCACTGAGTTGGGATGTTGCTGTCTGGCGAGTTTCCCGGACATCCAGGTCTTAATGTCTTCCAGGAACCTCTCGATATCTTGTCTGTTGTTGATCAGACGAGGAGTGTCCATGAATCGGACGATGTTTCTGATGCCATGAAAAGAAACGATAGTCATCGTTGGTCCTCTGTGTGGTGAGGATGATTTTAAATCGTTTGCTTTGCCTCTCAAAAATGCGTTGAGACGGTCGTTCCAGTCCGGTCACTTCCCTGATGCCCCCCCTTCCCCAGCCGATGTTAAACATGCGTTCATGCCTTGCCTCAAAAGAATGAGAGCGAATGGTGCTCCCAGCTGCGGCTAAATCTGCGATTTTGGAGCAATATAATCTTGAATTGAAATCACCACCACCCCCTCAATCTAATTCTCTCTTTTGTTTTACCCACGACTGATATAAAGTTTTCCTTTTTTTCTTCCTGCTCTTTTCTTCTCTCCGTTTTCCTTCTTTCAATCGTTCTTTTTGGGTTTTTTTTTTTCTCATCTCGCAGCCGTTTGTTGTCGTGAGATATTAAATGTAAATCGAAATTTTCTTTTGTTACAAAATTTTCATAGCAAACGTTGCAAATATGAGATGAGTATGAATAAAGAGGATTGGCCTCAGCATCCTGAGCATCTGACTTAGTCCATGGACTCCTGTAGCAAGCAACAGGACCACGAACCTGCTGACCAAACAGCAACTGAAAGGGAGAGAAACCTGTACTCTGAGAGGGCAACTCCCTGCACGCAAACAACGGTGCAGGCAAATAATTATTCCATGCCTTTGGAGTGAGTACGGACAATCTTTTTCAACATGGACTTCAAAGTTCCATGGAATCTCTCAACATGACCATTCGCCTGTGGGTGATACGGCGATATATGCCCTTTGCACCACACAAAGCATGAAACTGCTTCATGGGATCAAGTTGAACTGAGCATCCTGATCAGACAAATCTTCATGGGAAAACTAAACGAGAAAAGATGCCAACAAAGCCTCTACCACAGCAACAGAGGAACTATCCTTCAACGGAAAAGCCTCCAGAATATGAATCATGGTCAAAATATAATGATGACCTTGCTCCGAAGGAAACAATGGACCAACAAGATCAACAGCCAGACAATCAAATGGAGCACTGATCAGTGGAACAGAAGCAAGGGGTACGGGACAAACTCTACCCTTTGATACCATCGTCTGACACACATCACAGGAAACAACTTACTTCGCTACATCAGCAGTCATTCCACAAAAGAACTTAAGAACTCTAGCCAGAGTATGCCGAGAACCACAATGACCTGACAAAATCAAATCATGTGCCACAGCCAACAGTGTAGGTTGGAGTTCAACAGGAACTACAACCTGATCAGAAGATATGTCTTTTTGACAAAATGCCTAACAGAACTCCATCAAACACGCAGTAGTAAGAGGTAGTTGTACCAACTTCTTCATGTCACCAGAAGACTCACCTGGGGAAGTGATTACCACGAAAGCTAGTGACCCAGTCTCTCTTCGGCACTGTGTGATGTTTCTAGGCTGGCAGATCTGCAGAAACTAAATAAAAATCCTCACTCACCCGACTGACAAAAGAACGCAGATGAGTAGCTGAGCCACTTCAAAATTGTCCTCACAATGTGGACCAGACAAAAATGGCCTGTAATGCAGACACAACCATTAGCCCTCGCCACAATCCCAGTAAACAATGTTAAAAAGCCTGCACTCTTTTTTGATAATAGAATTGCTATTCAGTTTTCTGCTCCCTTCAGTATATGCATGTGTCACACAACAAATAAGTAGTTGTTTGAAAACTCAGCACAGTAGATGAAAAGTCTAAAAAATCATGTACAGGGTACTGTTTTCTGTCCATACTGCTCTTTCTGACTTGCTGTTTATATCTGGACAATTAGATATGATGGTAGGCTGCTTGTAAGATGCTGTTATTTTCAGTACAGCCATCTTTG